>PVIC010000187.1:0-122625 GCA_004025085.1 Thryonomys swinderianus
TCACGCCCACCAGCATCAACCAGCAATCAGCACCACATACCACAGTGCCGGGCGTGGTGGCTCATGCCTGTAATCCCAGCACTCGGGAGGCAGAGACAGGAGGATTGCTGAGTTCGAGGCTTGCCTGGACTACATAGTGAGCTCAGAGCCAGCCTGAACTATGAAAGCGAGACCCTGTCTCAAAAAAAAAAAAAAAAAAGTTCAGTTAGCAGCATTTATTTTGGAATTCCCCATTGTTTTATCTTATCAATTTTTTTCCTTCCCCTTTCTACAGTAGCCAGTGTATGGAAAGTTATCTCAATCAAAATGGAGTCAAAGCACTTTACCACCAAAAAAATTTATCTACTTTCCAAGTACGGGTTCCATTTAGTATTTCAGCTAAATTCTGGATCACATGACTACTTTTTTTTTTTTTTTTGAGACAGGATCTCGCTTTGTAGTTCGGGCTGGCTCTGAGCTCACTATGTAGCCCAGGCAAGCTTCGAACTCAGCAATCCTCCTGTCTCTGCCTCCCAAGTGCTGGGATTACAGGCTTGAGCCACCACACCTGGCACTGTGGTGTGTGGTATGTGGTATTGATTGCTGGTGGGTGTGAGTCTCCACACCCAGCATTGTAGGTGGTTTCTGGGGATCGAACTCAGGACCTTGTGCTTGCGAGGCAGGCGCCGGAACCACTGAGCTAACCCTCTGGCCCCGCACATGACT
This sequence comes from Thryonomys swinderianus, assembly GCA_004025085.1. Lineage (NCBI taxonomy): Eukaryota > Metazoa > Chordata > Mammalia > Rodentia > Thryonomyidae > Thryonomys > Thryonomys swinderianus. The sequence continues at coordinate 706 of PVIC010000187.1, forward strand.
ACTTTTAAAATACAGTATATTTCTGAGCAGATAGAAAAAAATCACAGGTTTCTAATTTGTATGTACACAACATCAAGTCATCAGTAAAAAGAAAACCTTTCACATGTCTTTTCACCAAAGGTATGAATATATATTCCTTCTGGCCACTGAACATATAAGTTCATAATCTGGGACTGGAGATTTAACTCAAGTGGTACCGCACCAACCCTGGATGCACAGGGCCTGAGTTCAATCCCCAGTACCACAAAAAAAAAGTTGAACTGACTTAATAAGATCATAATCTGTAAATTCATATCATAACTAGATTTATTTATTTTAACCAGATATAGTTAACATTTTCGTGACTCAACTGTGGAGTCAAAATTTTTTTCATTCAAGATAAAAAATGATTAAATATTGAAATATGAAATCATTTGATAGTATTTAATCTTTTATCATAAATGTTGTGCTGAATAAATCTAAATAAATTAGAAATTTATGAACTATAATATAGACACAACATTTTAAGAAAGTTTTTTGGCAAAATAGTAAGGTTATATGATAATGCATATTTATAGTTTATGAAAATAGTAATACATGGCTATTTACTTCCTAATTTGGACAGCAAATCAGAAAGTACTGAGAAAAAGGCTCTTCTTAGAGTGGGCAGCCAAGTATAACTCGGCAGAGAGAAGTCTCCTAATTTACCTCTCTTCTATGTTTGCACTTGCTCATCAACTTGGACCAGAGAGAGGAGAGAGAGAGAAAGAGAGAGAGAGAAAGGAATAATGAGGGGCACACTTGAAATGCAAATATGTCAAATTACTACACTGTCCATGGTGTTTTCAGTTTAAGTGGTGAGTGGTGAGATTTTATGGGCGCCAACAGCTACCTCTTATTCCTCCTAATTTATGGTTTATAGATCAGTAGCATATCTTTATATACTTAGAAACAAGGGATTCTATTTTTCCATGAAACTGTCTTCAAAAAATTTCAAAAGGCCTGGCAATGGTGTCTGCACAAGAATTGGACTTTAAAAACAGGCTCTTTATGGAGCCGAATCCAACTGGCATGAACCAGCACAGGCATCTTTTCTGGCTAGCTGAGGCCCCCCATTCCAACTGCTGGTGGCTCATACGTAGTTTAGGATGTCACTCATGGCTCTGCTGCGTGGTGGGTAGAGCCCTTTACCATCTTGGATTCCTAGGATGCACTGCAGATGAACTTAAACTGGACCTGTTTCTCACATGTTAAAAGAGAATATTTCAGAGCAACATGTGTTGCCCAATTAGCCACACCAGAATAAGTTATTCATCTGAAATTAGGTCATTTGAAGTAAAGTCTGAAGGTACCTTGAATACTTATGGTTACTGACCAAATCATATAATGTTATTTATATATGTAACTTGAATGCTCTTATCTGAGTAATGGAATAGATCCTTGTGTAATGTAACTTGAGGAGGTTCAGTGTTCTAACATTCAAGGATTGCTACATGGTTAGAAATAAGCCAGAAATGGCTTTTGGAATCTAAGTACAAGTAATTGGGCAAAGTCAAGATACTGTTCTTTTTTTTTTTTTTTTTCCAGACAGGGTATTGCTCTGTAATTTAAGCTGGCCCTGAACTTGGTATGTAGCCCAGGCTAACCTCAAACTCACAGCAATTCTCCTGCCTCTGCCTCCAGAGTGCTGAGATTACAGGCATGAGCCACCATGCCTGCCAAGATACTGTTCTTATATAGGTAGCAGGAGAGTATTGATATGAAGACATTTTCCTATAGGAAGTAGGGGAGGGTGGTCATCAGCAAGAGGCAAATAGGAAAAAACATCTTCTCAAAGACATTGAAAGTGTAGGTAAATCACCATCTAACTCATGCCTTTGATTCTCCATGTAAGACTGGTGTGGACACTGAGAAATCTGTACTGGCCAAATCTCCTTTGAGTAGTTCCAGCTGGCCACTGGTATCCACTTAGTATCAAGTATGATCTGGCAGAAATGAAAGACATGGGCAATTTTCATAGAGTACCACACATATACAGAAACCAGGACTTTATAAAGGCTTCACTTATTCTAACCTAAGTAAGCCAATTTGGGCCCACTCTGAATATACCACTACTACAAGGGGTGAATGAACACATGAGGATCTTATCAGAATAATAGCTGTACAGTTCTATAAACTTTGATGGGTCACGGCCACACTGAGGCTTAGGTAGTTAACAAGCCAGGTGCCTGAGGGCAGAGTAGCAACAGGGAGTGAGCCTGGCATTTTGTCAGTTTGCCAGTTATGTTCTCCTTTCCTTCCTGACATTCTGGACACACTCTCTTGTTTCCTTTTGAGTAGCTGGGACATGGAAGACGTTACAGTACCTGGAACCACACTATCTGGTGGTGCTATTTGCCTCAACTCCTCGGACATTTAGAATACAATTTATAGCAAATAGAGAACTCATCAACACACAAAGTTAAACTGTGCTTTACATAAGTATATTATATGCAAACTGAAATAGCATTAAGTTGACTTAAGGGAATCTGCAGTTTGCTTAAATGAATCCTTTTATCAGATAAATAATGTTCTTCCAAACAATCAATACTCCCAGTATCCTAATGCTTTTCTAATTTCTTCAGGAACACATCTAGCTGTTTATAAGAATCATCAAATGAAACATTCTGGTGAACTTATTAATAAGCACTTGGGCTTTCAGTTGTGTTAACTGCTGTGTGCCCAGCTTTGGAGGAAAATCCAGGACGGTTGTACAAACTCAGTAATTATTCAATAAGCAAAGAGCATTTTTCAGAGCTTGATCTGAAGCATGTGTTTTGTGTCAAGTAAACAAAGAAACAGGAGAAACATGGCACGTACATTCTCATAATGGTAGCACAAACCACCTAGTCAGGAACAGAGTGACTGCAAGACTTTTTTTTTTTTTTTTTTGAGACAGGGTCTTACTTTGTAGTTCAGACTGGCCCTGAGCTCACAGTGTAGCCCAAGCAAGCCTCGAACTCACAGCAGTCCTCTTGTCTCTGCCTCCCGAGTGCTGGGATTACAGGAGTGAGCCACCATGCCCAACAAGAGAAGACATTATTACATATTACCAGTTGAAATGTAGGCTCTGTCAATTCATTTACAGGATTGAAAACCTAAAGTACTTTTTCCACGAAGAATTATGTATTTCTAGGCCCCTACTGACTAAGATATAGGGGGAAACAACCCTGTAGAAATCCCCAAGGAATACATCACAATACTCAGGACAGAAGTACATGACTGTCACTCTAAAGCAGTAATAGTTTCCATGACTTAATACTCTGGTGGATAAACATTTGAATTCTAAGTGGAGATGCATTTTGGAAATAACCAACTCAGGAAACACATGTGCTGTGGTTTCATTAGGTCACACTTCAGGTGGAGCTCTGGGAAAAGTTTTGGAAAATACTGGTAGAAATAGGTTAGAAAGAGAGATAGAGCCTATGAATCCATTAGGAATTACATTTATAACTCTTCCCATCTGTTATTTTCCAAGCATTTTTCTAATATTAGCTCCCGAAGGTCTAAGCACACACGGCTCATATCCATTGTCCCATGTCACTTAATAAATGTAAGGAACTGAAGGTAGGAGACATTTGTGACTTATCACTCAGTTGTGATCCTGGCAGAATTAAATGAAAAGACCGATGCCTTAGATCTGAGTTTTCAATGTCCCAAATCCTTCCACCCAATTTAAATTTTAAATTTTAAAAACACATATGTGCTTCTCCCTAGAACATAAGCTCCCTGAGGGAACTTGAAAGGAACAATTAAAATTTTCATTGAGCAAAATGCAATTGTCCCGAACCCAGGCAACAGTTACGCAAGAGCATTGCGGATCTGGATGCTTCTGTGGCCAATGTCTGCAACACACTGTGATAATGACCAGGAGACTAACTAGTCACTCGAGTGAGAAAAAGCCTTGGCAAGAGTGAGTGAAACAGAGCTCGCAGTCATTCATGCGGGGAAATTAAAGAAACAAAACCAAAAAACTTATAAAGAAAATCAGGCGAAACCTTATGAGGTGGAGAAGAAATTAAAAAAGTAAAAAAAAATTGAGAGACAGATTGAGCTTATACACGTTAGAATAATATATGCTTAAATCTCAGGAGAAAGCCCATTATATCACAATTAATGCCGAGAGTGCAATCCAGCCAGGCTAATTTCAATAGAGTCCAAGTTTTGAACAGTTTCTACGCCATCCAAGTGGGAATTTGGCCAGGACGCTGGGGTTAATCATTCATTTTGAGGAGGGCTAATTCTTTGGGAAGCAGCCCACTCTGCAGGAGGAAACACTTGGCCGTGTGAGCAAATTCACCCCCTGTTAGCTCCACAAGGCACCTTTTTGGATGGGGAGGAAGGGAGAGTTAGTTCTCTTTCTCACAGATAGAGACATATTTACTGGGCTTTCAATAAATACCCATGAATGTCACAGAAATACATCTCATGTCCAGATGCTTAGAGAATCATTTCTCTATCAACTTTCAATGACCATGACCATGGACTACAGCATCGCTGGAAGGCTACGGTGGCCGAGGGGAGGCACAGTGGATTCAGATGGTCCCAAGTTTCCATTTTGACTGCAGATTCTGATCTTGGAAATTCTGAAGAGGGAAGTAGTTCTTCATTTTCAAAACAAGAAATACAAGAGTGCTTCCCTCACAGACATCATAGGGGGTACGAATAAGTCATTTACTAATCAAACAAACAGATAGTGAGTGCCTGCTCTGTCTCAGAAGTCACAAACCTCTGACCTCAAGGAACTTACATTCCGGTGACGGATTAAAGCAATAAACAACACACGAAAATAGAAGACAGACTCTTTCTAAGTAGTGTGAAGCTTTCTGAAGGAAAATTCGGCACTCTATGGAGATACAAAGTGACTGTGGCTGCTGCTCTTTTCCATAGGGTACCCAGGGAGAGCATCTTGAGAAGGTGACATTTGAGCAGAGACTTGAGTGAAGTCAGAGCCAGCTAGGAGGCAGGAATGGCATGAAGCCCGGCGTCCTCCTGCTGAGTGAGAGAGACTGTGGAGGGAGATGGGGCTGGGGATGTAGCCAGTGCCAGGCCTTCCCGTGCCTTGTGGGTCACACTAAAAGACCTCGGTATAACATGGTGTCTGACACAAGTAATTAAGCACGTAACAAATAGTAGCTATTTATTTTTCATACTGGCTAAATATAGTCATAAATCAAAATCATTCATCTCCATCAATTTCCCTATGTATTTAAGAGTTTTCCACATCAATTCTGTCAGCCTAACATAGCTGATTGCTAACAGATATCTTAACACATTTTAAATGCTCATGAATATCACCAATGTTTCTATATATAAATGTTTTCTGTGATGTATGGTTATTCAGCATCTTATTTTTCTATCAAAGGGTCTTAAAAATTGGTGGGTTTTCTAAAGGTATTTTGATTTGAAAGATGAGAGGATTTTTCCCACTGGGTTGGTTATACATAGTGGATTTCTACAGTGCCCTTTGTATCTTCCCAAGAAACCAGAATAATGTGTTAGTTTATACTTAACGAATTAGGAAGATACTAGGCATGGAGGCACAGGCTTGTAACTCAGCACTCAAGAGGCCCAGGCAGGAGAATCACCACAAATTTGAGACCAGCCTAGGCTTCAGAGTGAGTTCAAGGACAGCCTGAATTGTACAGTAAGACCATATTAAGAGAGAGAGAGAGAGACAGAGACAGAGAGACAGAGAGAGACAAAGAGACAGAGAGGGAGGGAGGGAGGGAGGGAGAAAGGGAAAGAAGGGGAGGAAAAGGGAGGGGAGGGGGAGAAATTCTACAAGATACCAAAGCTAAACCCCATGACTTTGCAACACAGATGCATAATCCTAACCAGAACATACTGGCTTCTTGGTCTGTTTCATCCCTCTATCTCTGCCATCAAAACACTTCCTATCTTACAGTTATCTCCATTGTTGACCACTACTTTCTGTTCTCCTTGCCTTTGTTGTATACATGAAGGCTAGGTTCCCTAGCCTCTTTAAACCTCTCCTCCTTGTGAGTAGGGCAGGACCATGCAACTAGTTCCTTTACAAATGACTAGGACTGACAAGCATGTGAAATTTGGGCTGGCGAATTCAATTCTTGTATGAGCTTCCCTGGCCTGCTCTTCTCTGCTACGATCATTGTGGCAAAGGTGCCACAGATGGAATGAACTGTGTATGCTGGTTTGCATTATGTCAGACAGCTTTCTTGGAGAGTAGCCTGAACTCCCCCAGCAGACTATGGGTGCCCAAGAGAGAATTTCTCACTGTTATACATCTGGGATAGCTGGAGCTATCTGTCAAAGCAGCACCACAACTCCTACCTTGGTTGGAATACCATTGGTATCAAGCTTCTTTGACCAATACTCTGCAGTAATTCTTCTTTCTCTTTACTTCTAAACAACTGAATGGAGATTGTTTTACTTTTCTTTTTCTTTCTTTCTTTTTTTTTTTTTTTAGATGTTAGTACAGAACTTCTGTTATAGCAAGAATCAGGGCTATTGAGAAAGGGTTTTTGGTCAATTTGGGGACTAAAAAACAGAAGCGGAAACAAATCTCCCAGACTTGTGCTTCCAGTGGCTGCCAAGTTCCTTGTCAAAGCAGCGACTCACCAGCCCAACTGGCTAGAAACCATGTTGAGAATGACCTAGCAGAAGAGGTTGTAAGACATGAAGGTCAGGACTCAGACTCAAGGGATGGGGACAGATAGGCCCAAAGGAAAATTCCCAAGTGGTTATGCTGTATGATATATGGCACTAAAGATCTTTAGGAAACAGAAGATTCACAAAACCTCTAACATGACAGGATTTTCTGAAGGAGCTAATGAAGTGGTTAGATTTTGATTCTAGTTCATACTGGTTTAAAACAGGCTAACTTGTCTAGCCAAAGGCATCCACCACTACCTAGGTTACACTTGCTTTATGAAACCACACAGGTAATGCCTTGTGCCTTCCATGTTGATCCTGGGGGTAAGAGATGCTCCGTGGAAGGGATCCTATCTCACACCTTTGATCTTCCTGCACACAAGGGAGAAGCCCAGCAAAACATATCGATTGAACAGATGATTAGCACAGATATGAACGATTCCTCCCGCCTCACGTTTTTATCTCCCGCTGAAATATAAACCAGCCATAATTCACTCTCTATTTAATTTTTATTTTTTTGCCAAAAGCATCTTAAGATTGCCCTATGATACTTCAGTCATTTTAATGTGACAGAGATAGCAAATATTTTAAGGCCTCTTCAGCTACCATCTTGCTAATTAGACACTGCTATTTTTTTCCCCTCTTAACTCTGCACCCTTAACTACATTTAATTATCTGAATGTTCTCAATATGAAGAAAAACAGCTCCCACAGAGAGTGAGAACCGGGAGGAAATGTAGATAAAAATGAATTTCACTATCTCACTTCCAGTTTATCTACTCTGTCATCAACATTAAAGCCCTGTTTTTGTCTCTTCAGAAAACCACATGACATTTGAGAATCTTCTCCTCTACTGTGCAAATTTCAAAACCATCTGGGACACCTTCCTTCCTTCCTTCTCTCCACCTCCCTGATCATCTATCTTCTTCAAACACCAAAATGCTCCTTCCTTATTTGGTTCTCTCTTCCTGTGTTTCCGAGCCTTTACTTTTCTACCTTCATGTTTTGCTTCTTTGTATGTATCATTTATATAAAAATAAGCATACATATGTAGGGTAATCTGAAGAAAAATATTTTGAGATAAATCCTTTGTGGCATATGTTAAAATCAAAAGTCAACTTTTCTGGTTGTTTTTTTTTTTTTTCCTGAGACAGGGTCTTGCTTTGTAATTCAGGCTGGCCCTGAGCTCACTATGTAGCCCAGGCAAGCCTGGAACTAAGCAATCTTCCTGCCTCTGCCTCCCCAGTGATGTGATTACAGGTTTAAGCCACCAACCTGGCATTTGTGGTATGTGGTACTGACTGCTGGTAGGCGTGAGCCACCACACCCAGTATTGTTGTATGTGGTTACCGGGGATTGAACCAGGGACCTTGAGTTTGCTAGCGTGGTGCAGGAACCACTGAGTGAAATCTCCAGCCCAACTTTTCTGAGTTTTAAGCACTAATGAGAAATAAAAAAGCCAAAGTTTTGAAACCATATAGACATGTAGGGAAGCAGTAATAGCTATTTTTAAATTAGTGTGTTTGTGCTCTTATACAGAAAGACTTAGGTTTGCTTCTTGTTGGCAAATGAAGCTCATACCTGAAATCTCTGAAGATCTTCCTAAAATGGAAAAATGTAAACTTCATCTTCCTATGACTTAATGTTTAAGAATAATATTTGCCTTTATTTGTTTTCACAAATAAAGCACAAATAAATGGAAATGACAGGGGTTGAGGTTTTCAAATATTTCATTTACTTGTTACAACTGAGGAATTTTAACTTAGGGATGTCAACTCGACACTAACCTAGATGTGCTTCCAGTCAGGTTTGAAAAATGAATCCCTGCCTAAAATCTGTAAATAGAATACTATTTTGTTATAAAGTGCAAACAATTGTTTCTGTGTAGGTGACAGACAGACAGACAGACAGACACACACACACACACACCACACACACACACACACTCTGCAGGAAATTAGCACCCATGATTTGGCTTCAGCTTGCTTTTTGCTATACAAAGTAGTGAAAGTGCCCCACCAAACTAACCGTCCCCTGCACAGCAAGTGATTCCCCTACCAGACACAGGGCTCTGACACTTGTCTTTATGGCCCCATCATAAATTCATAAAGGGATGTCTGCAGTAACCAGTTGGCAAGCTCACTACATAAACATCAACACCAACTTAATGACTTGTGTACACATCATAAACTAGAGAATCTTTATACAAAGAAATCAGATAAATCAAACATGAGCTGAAGCTCAGGGGAAAGCAATTAAAGCTTTAAGTTAAGGTGGCGGTGGGAGGGCACTGTATCACACTACAGCAGATAATAGAAAATGTGTCACGGCAACTATGGTATGGGTAATTAAATTAATTAGAAATATTAGATGTGTTTAAAGCAGCACTTCATCAACAGATAAATAGATAAGGAGCATAAGAAGTTTGAATTTTTTATTTTACATGTTCAAAGAATACCCCCTCCCACAATTCCTAAGAGGTTGATATAAATAAAATGGTGGGAGTTGGGAAGACTGTAAAGGTAAAGTTGATTTACTTGCCTCTGGCTTACAACAGCTAAAAGGAATAGCCGGAGTGTAAAAACCTCTTTGGCCACATTTCATTTCCTATAACATATTGAAATATCCTGGTGCCAGCTCATTTTATCCAATACTTCCAAGGCTGGGATAAAATACCTTTAAGGTAAAGGCCTTTTTCTGAGCATGATCTGCAGCCAACCTCTGAGAAATGCTTAGGCATCACCTGGCAGTAGAGACTTTTAAATTATATTAAGTACATCCAAGCGGATTTTTGCTGAACAAAAATTAGATTTCCTACATGCCAAAGTGCCTCATCAACTGAAGGCTGGAAGCTCAATTTGGCTGCAGTAAACTGGTTTGGAACTTCAGAAGGTCTGGGGCCAAATTCAGGCCTATATCACTTGAATGCCTTGTGACCTAGAGGGAAAGAAGTCTGTTGTGCCAGCGACAGTACGACTTCCATTTATTCATCTCAGAAGAAATGAGATCCCAGAACGGAGCACTGCACAACACACAATGCTTTTAGCTTGCCCCTGAGGGGAGCATGCTAACCATAGTGTATGTAAAAAGAAGAAAAATGAACGCTACGTATTCCAGTTAAGGGTCAGAAATCAATATTTCTTCAACAACCTAGGCAACATGCATTGCTCTTGATACAAATATTTCAGATTTTACATTCTTTGAAAAGTGAGGTATTCGTGTAATTGGGGTTAAAAGTGACACAAGGTGTTTTCCCAGTTCAGCTCCTACTGCCCCAGAATGAGGAGGAATCTGTCTGGACAGTCCTCTCCTGGTCCTATCAGCCTTGGTTAAAATTTCTTGCCCCCATGTCCAATAAACTAGCAACTTTTAATGCATTGCGGTGGGATGAAGACTGTATGGAGAAAGAAAGAAGTCTCAGCCTCGAGTAAATGACACCAATCTAGCAAGCATGTGCCATTCTTCAGGTGGCAGAATTTTCCCTGAAGCTCTGTTCTGTTCCCAGTAGAAAGCTTTACACAGAGAAATTTCTGCTCAGGGCAGTAGCATGGGAAATGTTACTACAAGTCAGAGGTACTGTAAGTTAAGACAGACCGCACCTGAAGAGGTAAAGGATCAAGTTGAGAGACAGGGATCCTAACTAGTTCCTGAGCTCTAACTTCATCTTTCCTCCACATGGCACCGGAAGTGACCAATTTGAGTATGTCATTCCCAGGCCTGGCATTCTCCAGTGGTTTTCCATCTGTTTTACGTTAAAGATAAAACTGTTTCTTGTGGCCTTCAAAACACCAGGTGATCTTAGGGGAGGCCTCCACAGCCATCTTGCTCCACGGTCCATACAGCTCTCTCCCTCATTCATATGACCCTTTCATTTCCCCACTGACCTCACACTCCTGCCACAGGGCCTTTGTGTCCATCTGTCCTCTCACTGTCCATCTCCTATGCCTATGTCTCCCTGATTCCAATCTCAAGCTAATCAGTTCAGATCCAGTCAATTCACTCTTACTAGACACTTGCAAAGCTCCTCAGGCATCTGTTTTGGGGCCTGGACCCGACTGCCACTGCACACCACCTGGCTGTAACAAGCACCAGGACTAGAGCTGCACGCTCAGCTTCTCGGCCCTGGATCTCACAGTGCTGAGCACGGAGCCACCACCCCTGGGGGAAGTCAGTGGATACTGGTGGAATGAACGAGGGTCAAAGTGGAATTAAGGTTCACAGTGTCCACCAATACAAGACAGACAAAACAAAACAAAACACACCAATCCCCCCCACAAAAAAGACCTGCAAGTTACTTCCAGGTAGCTAGAAATTAATGAATAATTCAGAAGCTATAACAGTACAGGCAATGCTTGGTGGGCAGGGCTGGGAGCTGGTGCAGACTGGGAGGACTGGGAGGTCAGCCACGCCCGCACAGCATCCCTGATGAGCGCAAGGACGGGAAGTGCAGTCCTCCTGAGCATGTGGGCTCATGGGGTGAACCTTACAGAAGAATGTGACCACTTACTAGACTTTTAAACAAAGGAGCTTATTAATTTTTCCTGCACTTAGGATAAATAGCCAAATAGTGGTCACTCTCAAGAAACTTCTGATTTCTCCATCTGTGTATCCTTTTATGGTAATTATTTTTAAACATTCATTTATTAGTCCTGTGTCTTTTGAAACTTTTTTTTTCCTGTTCTTCCATTGTTTCCCCAGTGTACTGTCACACAGACAGAAAGAGTTCTAGCAACATTACTCACCAGCAGTCACCATTTCTCTTGGTTTCCAAAGGACCTTCAATTTTTAACTAATACACTGTGTTTAGTACAAGATATTGAACCTGGAAATTTTACCCAAGATACATTCCCATTTAGCCGTTCAACAAGGTCTTCATAATCATGAACTAACCTACACTAGGCTCAGACTTGTGATCCTCCTGCCTCAGCTTCCCATGGTGTTGAAGTAAAAGGTGTGCACCGTCTCTCACAGCTATTTATTTATTTTTTTCTGGAGCTGAAATTGGAATACTCAGTAAGAGAGAATTCATAGACCTATGTTTATTCTGTGTATCAGAAACAGTGGTGACTAAACATGTGACCTGAAGAGAAACCAAAGTCAGAGGCTAAGTATGGACAGAGAGAATCACTCTTTATCGCTGCACACACTATTGACAAGTGGGAAATATAATGAAGACTCCACTGAGATGGAGGTGTGCAGACCCAAACCCTTGCATACACCTACCAGAAGACTTTTCATGAGCGTCTGCTCTCCAGAGAAAAGTTAGCACAACCCTTTTGCCCCAGGAGTAGAGTCTGTTTCAAAATGATCAACTTGGAAATAATTCAGAGGCATGCTTCGGTCCCAATGCCTCTTCAAAGTTTAGATCTGGTATGTTACATGCACATATGAATCTGCCAAAGTGACACCCATTGAACTATATGACCAACCAAAGAAAACCAAGAATGGAAAAAGGAAAAAATGACGTTTAAAATTTTTTGGGAAAAAAAATCCTTAGATCTATTCTTAAATAGGACTAAGGGTTAATATAAAACCTACAAACCAGAGGCTGGAACTTAACAGAGGATGGAAATAATTGTTTTTTAAAAACCTGTGAGTAAGTAAGTAAACCCCAAGCATCCATGTATTTTAACTTATCCCCATGCTATGGAAGAGGTAGTGTGTACCTAGAAGAGTTAGGACTGGGCTTTGCATGTACCGAGCCTTCAGAACTGGGGAGCGTGATGCGGATGAAGATGAGGGAGGCAAAGCATTAGCACAAATGGTAAAGAACATAGAGTTTTAAACAAACAAAATTACGGCCAGGGATTTAGCTCAGTGCTTCCGGCACCTGCCTCACAAGTGCAAGGTTTGATCCCCAGAACTGCATAAACAAACAAAATAATAACATTGTTTACTTTCATTAAAGTTGGTATTCTACTTGAAATATGTTTGAGATACATAAATGCACTGATTTCCAAAAGTTGATCCTTTGTTGCTTAAAGATGATACATGCCTCACTTACATTCACTAGAATTTACAGTGACATTTCTACACACCTAATTTGGAAAGTTTCACATCAGTTTGCTTCTTGTTTTCCAAATATCATGCTTTGAGGATAGTGTCTACCTTTGGCCTTAAAATCATGCTAACAAAACTCAGTCATATTCCCATTTCCTAGAAATTTGGAGTTTATCACTAGTTAGTAAACATGAACCTGTCTTTGTTTTGCTTTGTGAAATGCACTGTCTTCTTTTAAAAAATTCTACATTAGGGCTGAAACTAAATTAGTAGTTTTATGACACAAAATGCCACATTGAAATTTCTAAAATATTAGACTTCAGAATTTTTATTTTTAAAATTTAATTTAATGTTATTTATTTATTTATTTATTTATTTATTTATTTATTTTGGAGACAGGATCTCACCTTGTAGTTCAGGCTGGCTCTGAGCACACTATGTAGCCCAGGCAAACCTTGAACTCAGTAATCCTCCTGCCTCTGCTGCCCGAGTGCTGCGATTACAGGTGTGAGCCACCATACCCAGTACTGTTTTATGTGGTTACTGGGAATTGAACCAGGGACCTTGTGCTTGCTAGGTAGGTGCCAGAACCACTGAGCTAAATCTATGGCCTAACTCAATGTAATTCATTTTTGTAGTACTCACTATTTTACACTGAGCCATATCCCCAGCCCTTTATTTTATTTATTTATTTATTTATTTATTTATTTATTTATTTATTTATTTATTTATTTATTGAGACAAGGTCTCGCTTTGTAGTTCAGGCTAGCTCTGAGCTCACTATGTAGCCCAGGCAAGCCTCGAACTCAGCAATCCTCCTGCCTCTGCCTCCTGAGTGCTGGGATTATAGGCATGAGCCACCAAGCCCGGCACTCCCAGCCCTTTATTTTTAATTTTTACTTTTTAATGACCAGTTTTCCTTCAGCTGCTAAGTTCCTAAGGCTGGGCTTGAACTTGGAATCCTCCTGTCTCAGGCTTTCAGTGTGCCAGAATTCTAAGTGTTATCATTTCAGGTTCCTATGAATTTCATCTGTTTTGTTTTTCCATCTCTACAAGCCACAGTCAGGTCAATAAACCTGGCTATTTCATTCAAGCAGTTTTGTTTTGCACTCTAAAAATCAAATTGCTCATATTCTGAAAATTAAATCATTTTATGTATACTATCAATATTTCAATGAGCCCCGTATTTTGTCCAGTTCTTAAATTATTTTCAAGCTATTATATTACATAGCCTATAAGTACCGCAATCTGAACAAGAGAAACAAAAAAGGCCATTTCCCAAACGGAAAGCAGTTGGCCATGTTGAAATGGGACCTCATCTCCTGGAGCCGATCCACACTCAGCCTGCCTGACATTTCCTGGAGTCTTCAGTTTGTGTCTTTAGCTCGCAGGGTTTCGTAGCCCATAAACTACAAGAGGAGCCGAAGGGTGTAGCCCAGGGAACCAACTGCTCCAGTAAGATAGATACATTTATGTGCAGCATTTGGTCAGGAATTGAACTGTCTGTTCCTCATCTCTGGCTTTTCTGGGGTTCTATATGAGAAAATATAAAAATGTGTAAACAGGTAGACCCAGAATTCGCTTGGAAATTTGGTATGCCACACAGGACAAAGCACTTCTTAAATATTCCTACTGACATGTGCCTGCGAGAGAAGAGCCAGTCTTGTATTTTCCTAAAGATCAAAATCTCAAGAAACGGGAAATCCCTCCACAGAGCAACCTTATTATCATGGCGAAGGCAAGCACCTGGGAATTAATAGCTGACATACCTCATTCTAAACATCCACCATATGTTCGTGGGAAATACAGCCATGCTACTTTTCACTCTCTGCTTTTCTTACCCTGGTTTATATTTTGCCTTGAATAAAAACAGCATGAAAATACAAGCGCACATTACCAGGTACACACCTCTTCCGTGGAGGAGCTCCCTAACATTTTTAGTGCTTTATTTATGCAAACACAAGTGTCCCTCAAATCAGTGCAGGTTGAACTGCTTGAGAACGCTGTTTGAATTCCAGGCAAGCGAAGTTTTCTGTAACATCAGTGAGGCACAGATGCTTCCCCAAAGGCCTGTGACCCCCTTTTTCCCTTCTTGTTTTTTTTTAAGTCACATATCTGGGATTTGGGGTCCTTTACATCTATTTAAGGCAGAATCATGAAATTTCTCCAGCAATGGGTTTATAAAAAGAGTCGTTTCCAGAGTTCCTTGAATTTACTGAGACAGGTCCTTCCCTTCCTGCATTCATTTCCCCCTTTTTGACAAGGCTGAGATAAACATGGGCAGGCCTGTCCTATAGAGACCATGCTGGCAGAGAGTAAGCTGTGTGCTGCAGGTCACGGAGCCAGTGAGTGGCAGAGCCAGGAATCCAGCAGGGTGTTTTTCCTCCCGACTGTTTTGTCATGTAGGCTGCATACAGCTCATGATGTTCCTGTACCCAGCCACTCCCAGGATGAATCCTAGGTCAAATGGTACCAAGAAAGCAAGCGTGTAGACAAGAGGAAGAAGTTTAAAAGATGGATTGTATAATATGGTGACAATGGTGAATAGCAATGGATTGTATACTTGAACAATACTGAGAGTAGGCCTTAAGAGTTTTTACCACAAATGAGCATAACTATGAGAAGTAGTGTATATGTTAACTAGCTCACTTAGCCATTCTATAATGTATACGTATTTTAAAACATCATGCTATGCACCATAAATACATAATTTTGCCTATTAAAAAATCAAGGAATTTGAAATCATAAGGAAAATTCAGAGGAAAAAAGAAGTCATTGCTAAGTGAATTTTTTAAAGAAGAAGGCCACATATAAATGCAAGTGGGTAGGAGTCTATATCAATGGGTACATCTTCACTTATACACTGGCATGGCCGCCAAACAGCAGTTGCTAAGACGTTGGCAAATCACAATGGAGAGAAGCTGAGGAAGCTATATTTTTGTGCCTACAAGCCTAGACAGAGGACAGAAGACCTAATGTTGGAGATAGAATTGCTCATAAATCTGCTGCTAGAAACGAACAGATTAGAGAAAAATAATCATTTTCCTTGTTTTCTAGTATGCTTAGTGGAAACATGCAACTTAATTCAATGCTCACTGACCACCTACAATGGATATAGAACACAGAAAGGTGTAAAACACGAACCATGCCTTCAAATACTTAATGCAGGAGAAGTTTAATGAGTATATAGAATAATAACAACTCACTGATAAATAATTTTAGGAACATGGGCCAGAGGGTTAGCTCAGTGGTTCTGGCGCCTGCCTCGCAAGCGCAAGGTCCTGAGTTCAATTCCCGGTAGCCACATAACAATGCTGGGCATGGAGACTCATGCCCACCAGCAATCAATACCACATACCACAGTGCCGGGCATGGTGGCTCATGCCTGTAATCCCAGCACTTGGGAGGCAGAGACAGGAGGATTGCTGAGTTCCAGGCTTGCCTGGGCTACATAGTGAGCTCAGGGCCAGCCTGAACTATAAAGTGAGACCCTGTCTCAAAAAAAAAAAATAATAATTTTAGGAACAGATTTGAAGAAAACAAGTATTTCAAAAATGATTTCTATAGTTAATTAAATCCAGGCTTCTTGTGGCATCCATATTAAAAAAAATACATCAGATCCCTGAAATAGCACAAATGAGACACTGAAATGCACAAAGGGCACAGAATTTAAAGTTTAGATGAACTCAAGTGCCAGCTCCTGCTTGAACACACTTTTCATGTGCCCTGGCTAAGGCTGAGGGTCTTCATCCACAGGAAGGGACAACAGCAATACCTAGATTGTAGAGCTATCACAGGAAGGAAGCAAAGTCCTACACTACCTGGTAGCACAGTGCATAGCATAGTCGTTTCAGGATATTAATAATACCTAGTGACAATGGCATGACCAAATAGTTCCAGTGTGTTATTATAAATGCTGATACAAAAAGCAAGAGCCTCTTGTTTGTGGAACTTTTTTTTTTTTTTTGAGGCAGGATCTTGCTTTGTAGTTCAGGCTGGCCCTGAGCTCATTGTGTAGCCCAGGCAAGCCTTGAACTCAGCAGTCTTCCTACCTCTGCCTCCTGAGTGCTAGGATTACAGGTGTAAACCACCACGCCCAGCACTGTGGTATGTGGTACTGATGGTTGGTGGGTGTGAGTCACCACACCCAGTATTGTTGTATGTGGTTAGTGGAATCCGAACCAGGGACTTTGTGTTTGTTAGGCAGGCATTCAGAACCATGGAGCTAAATCTCCAGCCCGAACTTCCTTACTTCTAACTCATTAAGGTAAAATTTAGGAAAGCCTAGTTGGTCTACATCTTCTTGATTTGTTTGTAGTTATTGGTGTTATGGCCTAATCTAAAATGTCTCCCCAAAAGTACATGTATTCAGAGGATGAGCTTTTGGATGATGAGATTGCAAAGGTACTGACTTCCTTAGGGGATTAATCCATGAATGAAATCATCACTGGATGGGAATCATTGGGACGCAATGAAAACAGAAGGTGGTGAATCATGGAGGAATGACCTTGGCCACAGTACCTAGTGCTGGCTCTCTCCCTGATTCCACTCTACTCAATGGGTACCTACGATATATAAAATATAGTGTCTATGACCTAAACTAACCAACTGAAAAAGTTACCTCTCCACCTCTCCTGTAGGACACATGCTCTCTACATACACGATTTTTACATATGTTGAAATCTTGCAAGCTGTTCTAAATAGGTGGACCAAACGTGTATCAATATTTTGCAAGAGGATACATGGCACAGGATAATTTCTTACCACCGAATCCATGTATCTTCTAAACAGTAAAAATCCGTTCTGGTCTCCAGGCCAATTTCCTCAGCATTTCTAACAATGATAGCAATGGGATTAAGGCTTTGTTAGGTGAATAACGTGTGCCAGAGAGCGTGCTGGGTGATTTACATGTTTACTAATCCTCAGAGCAGTTTACAGATGGAGAATGGGACATGATCCTGCATCACAGAATCCAAAGGAGACGAATCCAGGCCACCGTGGCTCTGGATCTCTGCTCTTATCTCCGCGCCACACTGGGGTCTGTTTGCTGGGATGGAAGTGTGCTTCTTACTACACACTTACTTCGTAAAAGGATTGTTTTATTTGTCAACATTAAGAAAAGGTACGAATCACCCAAAGGGGAAGAAGCAGCTCAGGAAAGACAAAAGGAGCACAAAGAAAATGAAAGTTTAAATAATTCTCCACCTAAAAGGACGCAGGTAGTGCTTTGTATTGTTATTGGCCAAGGATATTTTCTGTATGCACTTGTGTGTGTGTGTGTGTGTAACTCACACTGCATTTGCTACTTTCTAGCTGCTAAAATTGCATGAACACTTTCCCATCTCAATAAATGTATACCCTCACCTCACTCTTGGGGAATGTGTAATTTTCCATAATACAGATGCACCATGGATGGTCAGATTTGTTCTTAAGTATTGGACAGAATGTTGCTAACATTAGGACCAGAATCAGTAGAATGCAACCAATATCTCCTTGTAATTTTGAGTAAGTCATTAATTTTTTCTACATTTTCCCATATTGCTAGAGGTAGAGGTAATAGGTAATAGAGTTCCACCTTTTCTCACATTTCTGATTTTCCAGGAAGGACATCTGACTGGAAAGAACATGGGTGCACTTTCCAGCATGAGGGTCTTTCAGCACATTGGCATTACCATTTCCTTTACAGACACTAATAGGGGAGGGGAAATTGGCATCTCGTTTTGATTTTCATTTGCTTGGGTAATAATGAGGGTAAACACTTTTTTCAAGGTTACTGGTCATTTGCATTTTTCACTGATAAATTAGAGTGCAGTTGCTCTGGATCCATATTTAATCCACTTGTATACATTCAAAAAAATAAGGTAATTAGAATGACTCCAGAATTAAACTCTGCAAGCATTCACTTTAGTATATGGAACTCATTACATTTTAGATTTGTAAGTATTTATCAACAGAAAGGATTGTGAAATATTTCTCAATTTGCCATGAGGTTGATTCCTTATACACTTATAAGTCAACAGTACTACACCCGGAAAGGTATCTAATACACCTTGCTTAATGCACCTCAAGTTCAGCAACACAGTAGCCTGGAGAGGCAGAGCTGGCTGGGAGCTACATCTCACTGACACTCCCCAGCATCCTGAGAAATTGCCACACCACACATTGCCAATCTGGGAAAAGATCACACTCAAAACCTACAGTGTGATTACTAAATGCTTCGAAGCACCATAAAGTAAAAAAATCCTAAGTTGAACCATTGTAAACAGACATGGGCCAACATGGAAACAACCAGACCATACCTATGCAATTGAAAACTAAGTATAGTTTTCTCTCAATAGCCTTGATGATTCTTCATCTTCACTTTATACTCTAATTCAGAATATTTATGAAAAATTGTGCCTCACCAGGATTTAAAAAAAGAGATGCCACTATTGTTTAAATCTCCCAATTCATGTTAAGGTATTTTTCTAATTTAGAACATTCTTGATGAATCAAAACAATAACCTTTATTTATCATGACTATTTCCCCAATTTATCATATGACTTTCAATTTTGTTTCTTGATATATAGAAAGATCATATACATATCTAATCGTGTAATCCATTGTCTTCTCCCATTTGAAAGATCAGTTCAAATCTGTCTTAACTGCAGTAGTTTTATAATGTATATTAATTAAAATAAAACAATACCCTTATCCTTAATGTTCTTTAAAAAAAAAATCCCAGGCTATAGAACTAATGCACTTCACCACTGAAATAAAACAGAATAATTTTTGTCAGGTTTCTTTTCAAAACCGTTTTTAAAAGCTTTGATGTATAATGGAGGAAAACTGATAGGCTGCATTTATTCAGATTACATTTTTATGACCCCCCCCCATTTCATTTTCCATTTTCTTCAATTAAAAATAAAATGTCGGGCCGGAGGGTTAGCTCAGTGGTTCCGGCGCCTGCCTCGCAAGTGCAAGGTCCTGAGTTCGATCCCCGGTAACCACATATAATGCTGGGCGTGGAAACACGCCCACCAACAATCAACACCACATACCACAATGCCGGACGTGGTGGCTCACGCCTGTAATCCCAGCATTCGGGAGGCAGAGACAGGAGAATTGCTGAGGTCGCGGCGGCTTGCCTGGGCACCATAGTGAGCTCAGGGCCAGCCTGAACTACAAAGTGAGACCCTGTCTCAAAAAGCAAAAAAATAAAAAATAAAATAAAAATAAAATTTCACCTGCTAAATTTATTTTTGATATTTAATATTTTGTTGTGATTTTCTTTTCATTATTTTCTCACTGATGATTAAAGCTATTCATACTTCTGTATTGATTTCATAATGCAGTGTCCTCATTGAGTAGTTTTCATTTCATTCTTATTTTGATTCTTTCAATTATATTTAGGTAGACAATTATAACATTGGAAAATTATTTTTCTCTTGTATTTACAAATCAAGTTTATCTATTCTATGCTACATTGGCAAGAATTTTCAGAGCAACTTTGAGGAAAGCTATAAAAATTGTTTCTATAATGACACTAATGACACTTTATCCAATATGATACTAGGTATTATTTTAAGGTATGCAATAAGATCCTTTGTGGGATGGTTATCATAATTAAGCTAACTAGCAAATCTATCGCATCATACACATGGTGGTTTAAAAAAATACGATGAATGTTCAACTTTTTAAAAATTCTCTCCAGTAAAGACACACTGCTATTCATCCTCTTCGAATTATCTCCCTCGCTTCAAACACAGTCCATCCTTCCTTCCGTTTTCAAAACCAGTTCCAGAAGTCCCCTTTCATGAGTGTCTCTAGTCAGGGTGGCCTGGCTACCTTTGATGTCCTGAATCAGTTCAAAATTTTTATCTTTTATGGTCACTCTGACGTTGGGGAAGAGCCAGAAGTCACATGGTGCCAGACCCTGCGATAAGGCAGCTGAGGGGTTTGAAAACAGCCGTAATGCTTGTACAAGCCAAGGTTTCCCAGGGTGCGATGCAGCAAGGACAGCTGGGAGAACTGCCTTGGAGAGTATGAGAAGGGTGAGATACATGTGTTCAGATAGAGAGTATTTAGAGGGTGAGTTCTGGGTGAGTATTTAGAGGGTGAATGTGTCTTCCACTATATATATATTTTCTTTTTGAGACAGGGCCTTGCTTTGTAGTTCAGGCTGGCCCTGAGCTCACTATGTAGCCCAGGCAAGCCTCGAACTCAGCAATCCTCCTGACTCTGCCTCCTGAGTGCTGGGATTACAAGGCGTGAGCCACCACACCAGGCACTGTGGTATGTGGTATTGATGGCTAGTGGGCATGAGTCAACACGCCCAGCATTGTATGTGGTTGCCAGGGATCGAACTCGGGGCCTTGCGCTTGTGAGGCAGGTGCTGGAACCATTGAACTAAATCTCTGGCCCCACTATAATACTTTTAAATTTATCATTCACTGCATGTTCTGAGCTCACTCCTTAGTCACTGTTGGGGGGCCAGTGAGGATATTTAAGACACACTACTGTGTGATGATCCATTTTTATGGGTCAACTTAACTGGGTTAAAGGAGGCCCATGTCTGCTCAGACTACTGTGAGGTGGTAGGAGGGTATTTCTGAGAGATCAGCCTCTGAGTCAGTAGATTGAGTATAGAAGACGTACCCTCACCAGGGTGGGCAGGAGCCTTGCAATCTACTGAGCACCTGGACGGAGAGAGGCAGAGGACGGACAAAATCTCTTTCTTCTTCAGCTTCGACAACCCTCCCCTCTTGTACTCGCACGTTTTTTCTCTTATTGTTTACAAATCAAGTTTATCTATTCTATGCTACATTTGCAAGAATCTTCAGGGCAACTTTGAGGAAAGCTATAAAAATTGTTTCTATAGTGACACGAATGGCACCTTATCCAATATGATACTAGGTATTATTTTGATTTCCTGGGCTTTGAACTCTGACTTACACTAGTGCCTCTACCTACTTCTCCTCAGACTTTTGGCTTGGACTGGGAACGAGACCACCAGCTTCAGCATTCTGGATCCCTGCAACTTGAGCCAAACCATCACACACTGGCTTTCCTGGTCCCAGTTTGGAAGCACACTGCAGGGCTTCCCAGCTTCCATCATTGCATGAGTCAGTCCTCACAGTAAAACTCTGGTGTAGATTTCTCCGCGTATTCTGACTTGATGGAGCATGCTGGCTATTGTACACTCACTGCAAATATCAAATACACAGTCCAGTGTTATGAACTATAGATAACATGCTGCATGTCAGGTCACAAAACTTACTGATTCTGCATAACTGCAACTTTGTACTGTAACCAACATCTCCCCTCCATGCCCATGGCAATCACCATTCTGCTCTCTATTTTTATGAATGCAGGTTTTTCTTGAAGGTTCCACTTATAAATGACATCACACCATGTTTGTTTTTCTGTGCCTAGCTTGTTTCACTCAGCACAATGCTGTACAGCTTCATCAGGTTTGCAAATGACAGTTGCTTCTCAGCCTTTTGGCTAAGATCGAGTGGAAAGGACATTTCCTTCTTTTTAAAGAGTCATTGTATATATTTGGTATCTCTAGTCTTTAGATATCAGTCATCCCAAAAGGGATGAAGAGATATCTCATTGTGGTTTTGATTTGCATTTACCTGAATATGTGCTTCTAAGAATTGTTATGTATTAGCTAGTTACTTGTAGGTCTTCTTCAGAAAAATGCCTATTTAGGTCCTTCCCTCATTTTTTAAAACTTAGACTATGTGTTTTCCTGCTAGGAATTTATTTGAGTTCTTTATGTATTTTGAACATTAATTTCTTATACTTGGTTTGCAAATATTTTCTCCCATTCTGTAAATTGTCTGTTTTACATTGTTAATTGTTTTGTGCTGAAGTTTTTTAGTTTGACAACATAGAAATCTAATTTTGTTTTGTTGCCTGTGTTTTAAGATCATAGTCAAAAAGTCATTACCAATGTCAAGAAGCTTTTACTGTTTTCTCCTAGTCGTTTTAGTTTTAAATCTCATATGTTTAAATCTTGTGTTTTAAATCTTAAGTCTTTCATCCATTTTAAAATGAAGGACCCAATTTCACTTTTCCACATGTGAATTCCTTTTCCCAATACCATTTACTGAAGTAACCCTTTTCCCCCATTGCGTTACCGGCAGCTCTTTTGAAGATCAATTGACTTGAAATGCATAGATTTCTGAGTTCTCCATTTTACTAGGCTGTATGTCTGTTTTTCTACTAGCATTACAGTGTTTTGCAAGTGATATATTTGGGGTGTATTTTGAACAGAGGAACTATTTGTTCTTTTCATTATTATGTTACTTTGGCTATTTCCATTTTTTGGTCATTTCACATATATTTTAGGTTTGACTTTTCTATTTTAATGAAAAATGTCATTGAAGATTTGATAGGTATTGGAATAAAATTATAGATTGTTTTAGGTAATGCAGACATTTTAGCTATTATTTTTTCTAGGTTAAGAATATGAGGTATCTTTCTATTTATTTTTGACTTCTCCAACTTCCTTCATTGATGATTTGGTTTTCACTTACAGTTTTCAACATAGGTCTTTCTCTTCCTTGGATGAATTTTCTTACATATTTAGTAGACATTGATTCTATTATAAATGGTATTTTTTTCATAGTTTCTGTTTCGAGTAGCTCATTGCTTACAAATCAAAACATAATTGATTTTTCCTTGTTGACTTTGTATCTTGTACCTTTATTGAATTTCTTTGTTAGATCTAACAGATTATTTGTGGAAACTTTGGGGTTTTCTATATATAAAATTATGTCATCAGCAGAGACAATTTTACTCCTTTCTTTCTGATTTGGATGGCTTTTATTTATTTTTCTTGCTTGATTGCTCTGGCTAGGTCTTTCAATATTACACTTGAATAAAAGGACCTCACTGTCTTGTTCATGGTCCCAGAGAAAAAGCTATCAGATTTTCACTGTTAAGCAGAACAGTTAACTGTGGGTTTCTCATATACCTAATTTGGTGAGAGTTTTTATCATGAAAGAGTGTTCAATTTTGTCAAATGCCTTTTTTCTATGTTCTACAATGACTCCATTCTGTTTAGTCTTTATTCTGTTAATGTAGCATATCACATTTATTGATTTAGGTGTGTCACAACATCCTACCCTCCCAGGGATGAATGCCATGTGATTATGGCAGATAATCATCACAGTGGTCTGTTGAATTTTAATTGCTGGTATTTTGCTGAGCAATTTTTCATATAGGTTTGCCAGGGATATTGAGCTATAATTCCCTTTTCTTGTAGTATCCTGGTCTGGCTTTGGGAGCAGGATAATCCTGACCTCATCAAATGAGTTTGAGGTGTTCTTTCCTCTTCAGACTTCTGGAAGAACTTGAATGCTGGTATAAAATCAACTTTCTGATAGTCTTGACTGAGAAACTCTCAGATTCAGGGCATTTTTTCTGCTCAGAGATTATTTTTATCATTACTATTACTGATTCAGTTTCCTTACTTGCTATCAGTCTGTTTGTATTTTCTACGTCTTCAATTTTCACCTTTAATAGTGTTTTTCTAAGAATGTATTCATTTCTTTTAAATTTCTCAATTTATTGATGTAGAATTATTCATAGTAGTCTCTTATGATTCTGTTTCTATATTATTGATTGTAATGTTTCTTTCCCTTTTTGTTTGTAGTTGTATTTATTTGAGCCTTCTCATGCTTTCTTAGTCTAGCTAAAGGTCTAAGAATTTCTAAATCATTTTTTTTAAATGCAACTCTTAGTTTCACTGAAGTTTTTTTCTACTGTTTTATTCAACTAAGGGACATTATGGCATTATTAGTCCTTGATTACCACTTAATATTTTGGGAAACTTTCTTAAGAATAATTATACACATGCGCATCTTGTACTCTCTGTTGCACACAACATCAACCTCAGCTCCGTTTCCCATCCGCTCTGTCCCCATCTGCACCACCACATTTGATTTACATAAATTTGTCCCCTTCCATCACATTCTGATTTTCTGCAGGATCCACTGCTTTTAATGTGAATTCTAGCCTTGTTCTTATTTTTAGCTTCTTCTCAATCACCTTGTAGTTCTTGAATTTATCTTTATTCTTGTTCATTCTGCACTTTGCCTTTATAAAGAAGTCTTATTTTCTTGTGATAGAGTATTTTGACTATTTCTCCTGGATCTCAAGTTAGGCAATCTTCGATTGTGACATGCAGTTCATTTAGAGGTAGCACTTGGAAAACTGAAATTCACAGTCTACACACTCAGTACTTTTCCCCTTCCTTGTCTCTCTTTCTGCAAGGGCCTTCTCATGTGGACCACATCTGTCAGAACACCCTGCACCCGTGTTAACATCCCTCCACGTTTTCCTCACTTGTTTCCTGAGGATTTCAAAATATCCAAATATCCAAGTATTTGATTTCCAAATATCAGTTTGTTGTAGAAAGGTGGCAGTTGAAGTGTAGGGGAAATTATATTCTCCCAGAGCAGCTCCCAGGAGCTAGGCAGGAGTTTCTGATCAGATTTCTGGCTGGCACAATTCCTGGTTCACTAGGTCAGCAGGCAGATGGTGACATAGCTAAGAAGCATATTTGTACCCCTCACCATGCTAATTCTTTATCCTCTAAGAGGGGATATGGCATAAACCGAAGCACCATATGCCTTATAAATACATTTGTTCTTCCTAGGTTTTATTAGTATTAGTTTCAAATGCTATTTTGATTTTTATTACTCATTGTGTTTTCATGAACACTAAGAGAGAAATGGGGGAGATCACACTGAGAACTGCTTATTATATTCATTTTTATGTGGCCTGTTGCCCTAGATTTTTCATATCATATTATTTTAGAGATGATCAAGTATTGCTACTAATTAACAAAAACTAATCCTGTTTTGTTTTCCTGACTTTCAAACTTCTCCCTAATTAAATATAATCCTGTCATTCGTATCCAGCTCTAGTCAGGATTCAACACCTCAAAGTCTCTTAGCTCCAAACTTTTGTGTCCTCTGGTATGCTGGGATGGGGCTGCCACAGACTACGCTCCTCTGCACCCTGGCAGACATCGCGCTAGGGAGCAGCAGTGGAAGACCGGAAGCCAGGAAAGGGTGCGAACCTGCTCCTTCCTGTGCTCTTCTGGGCAGGCATGGTGCTTTACTCTGCTGGTTGTAGTTTGCTCCAGGTTCTGGTCTCCTTCATCCACCCAGAGTCATCTTCACTGCACTCACCAAACAGGGAAGAGGGCTAGCTTGGCAACACTTTCCTCGGGGAGCTGAGGCCCAGCTCCCGGGGCACCAGCACCTGCACTAGCTGGTGACACTCCTTGCCACAGGACTGAGTCCTGACTCCACCAGGCTCCTGCTTTGACCTTCTGGGATCTGCTGAACCCAGCTTCTTCCTCCCCTCTGCCCCGAGCCTTCAAAATGGTAGCATCTTCTAAAGCATTTCCTGGTTTTTGTATGTTTTATTTTGCTTTTTCAGGTTGCTAATGCACCTTTAACCAAACCTACACTGAATTGTCTGTTCAGATTTCCCAGTTGGCCCACACTTGTTATACACGATGCTTTCACAAAACGTTTGTCAGTTTACACATTTCAGTAAAGTGGGCCAAGAAGTAACTGGGAGAGATACGCTTGGAGCCCTGCATGGTGAAGGTAAAATGTGTACCTGAAAGAGTTAGCTACGTGAAGATCACAACACCTCTAGATGATGGGAGTATGAGGCAGGCGAAATAATGGCGGGTGTGCACACAAAGAAGTGTAAAGAAGGACTGCTTGTTCGTAGGTAAACTCCTGTTTCTTAGGAACCACGTCCGGGACCCAGCAGCTCCGGGCCCACCGTGCCTTGCTTCCGGTGGACTGAGGGTGCAGCACGCGGACCCGGCTGCAGGGTGCAGTCCATTTCCAGTAGACTGAAGGCCGCCCACCAGCCCACTGTATCCCGGAGCTGTGCAGTGAGGAGTCAGACATAGAGGTAACTCATAAGCTCAAAGTATCCGGTATAGAATCTAACAAACCTTTTTTGTCTTAGGAACCACGTCCGCAGCAAACCTTTCTGGGATGGAAAGCATGAAGTGCAAACTTTCTAAGAGCCATTTCTTCAAAAGAACAATGTTTCTCAAGGGTTGGGGTAAAGTTATGACACAACCAGCTGGCTAAATGGTTACTGAAAACAACACCAGAAAGATATGTGTCATTTTTAACACAGTAAAACTTTGATGGCAAAGACAAGGCAAGTCCCTCATCTTCGTCTTTGTTCATAGGGCTCATTTTCATCAATCAAAATTAATCTCAGTTATGAACCATTTCTTTTCAAACACTTGGTTCCAT
The DNA here is from genome assembly GCA_004025085.1 of Thryonomys swinderianus. Classification (NCBI taxonomy): domain Eukaryota; kingdom Metazoa; phylum Chordata; class Mammalia; order Rodentia; family Thryonomyidae; genus Thryonomys; species Thryonomys swinderianus. The sequence continues at coordinate 27,648 of PVIC010000187.1, forward strand.
CCGTAAAGTCCACAGGGTTTGACACCAAGAAGTTATAACATGTAATTTGTCTGGTGAGAGCATTGTCTGTGTGAATGTCAGATTTCTGTCCAATTTTGGTCTGGCTCTTTCATAATTTTTGATGTATGCAATACTATGCCATTGAAATGCTCACTTACCTCACTGGAATATCACTTTAGATTCTTAAAAAGCCAGAGTTGCATTGCGTAGGACATGCAAGACTAGACATCTAATATAGAACATGAGGACCACACTTAATTACATTGTTTTACATACTGGAAATTTGCCAAAAGTGTATTTTAGGTACTTTTTCCAAGAAGGAAGAGAAGGAAGGAAGGAAGGAAGGAAGGAAGGAAGGAAGGAAGGAAGGAAGGAAGGAAGGAAGGAAGGAAGGAAGGAAGGACAGAAAGGAAGGAGGGGTGGAGAAGAGGGATTTTATGAGAAGATGGATGTCCTGATTTGCTTGACTGTAGTAACCATTTTACAATATTTGTGCATTAAATCATATCATATACTTTGAATATATATATATAAAAGTAATTTTTAAAAATGCCAGATTTATCATATAAATGGCATTTATCATGGCATTATCATATAAATGGCATATTCTTTACATATTCTTTTATCATATTCATAGCATATTCTTTTTGCAAGGAGGGAACTTTATCCCTTGGAGGAACCTCAAGTCAATGTCAATATTTTTTGTTAATGAATTTCTGGACTGTATGGTAAATATAATTTTAGGGACAATGGATTTTAGCTGATACTCCTGTCATTTGGCTGGGGAATCCTCTTTAGACACTGTAAAAAATACTCTCATTTCTTACAAGTATCCTCTACAGATAATTATGTGACTTTACTTATATATAATAAATAACAGTTGTGAGAAAAATAGTTTGTCTTGGTCCAGGATGAAATACCCAGAGGCAGATTGTATAAGTCATTGTATAACAGATTTGCAGAAATTTAAGGAAAAGCTTTATTAAAGTAGAAATTTACCATAAGTAACTATTTGCTATGAAAATATCTTAAAACATTAACCACCAACCATCTCCCACATTTGAAGACAACTCTTTTTGTCCCTCTAATGAGATGTCTAAGATTTGGCTGATCCCCAAAATAACAATTTGTTTTCATCCAAGGGTTGCCAAAACATTTTTAGGAAGCTTAATTCATTATTGTCCATAATATAATGATAGCTTATTTAGGGCTGGATAATCCTATGTCTCAAGTCATGGAAGAAGTCACCAAAATGGCATGCACAGAAAATTTTTGAGAAAGTAAAAAAAGACCAGCAGAAAAAAAGAAATAGGGTTCCATTTTATAGGCCTTTAGAACTACTGATACACTGCTAGCTAGCTCCTGCAAAGACATTTTTAATTAATTCTCTCACTGTCCAACTTCAAAACACTATTATCAAAACCTTATTTTGTCCTTTGTGTGATGTCTGATGCTTCCTACACATCAGAAAATATGCTGAGTACTGAGCTGGGCATAATGGCACATGTATGTAATTCCAAGTACTTGGTAGGCTGAGGCAGGAGGATTCCACACTCAAGGACAGTCTGAGCAACTTAAAATTAAGAATAAAAAAGTAGCTGGCTATATATCTCAATATAAGACTCTGCATTCAACTCCCAGGACTGTGAGAAAGAAGGAGAGTTAAGAGGGAGAAAGGAAGAAAGGAAAACACTTGTAGAGAATCCTGGTTTGAGGAACTGACAGGCCTGTAGTAGGGTTTTTGTTGTTTCACTTTACTTTGGCTGGTATTAGTTTTGAACTAATAAGAAAATGAATATCCCAGGAGTTAAGTGACCAGTTAGAGAGACATTGGGGCACAGCCAAGCTGAAGCGCACTCTGTGGTTTCGGCCAGCACAAGTGCGCGTGAGTTCATTTACCTCTTGGCCCTTTCTTTCTGTCCCACTTCTCTGGCCCCCTCAGACCTGCCACCTTCCAGATGAGGACATCAACAATATGTCCCCATGGCCCACGTCTCCCAAAGGCACCAAAATTCTCCCCTGAGAATTTCAAAGTAAAAATGCATGTCGCCTATTTGAGCACCTGTAGATGCAAATGAGCTCTAGAAAGTATGACAGTCTTTGTAGAATGAGAAATTTCCAAAGGAATTTTGGTGTGGGGACGTAATGAGAAGGAATAAATATGATTCTGAAAGAAAATAAAAAAGCACGTATATAGGGGGTGGGGAGGTGTGGGGGGGTGGGAATATGGGTAAAAATGAGAATTGACTGTGTCATATATTGGTACAAGTTCCCCATTGTTATGTGTGATTGTGAGATATATATAAATTGTACCAATAAAGAATTCAATTTAAAAATGCATGTCGCCATTTGTCTAATCATATAAATTCAATTGTTATGACAACTCTATTGTCACCACTGACCAGCTCCGTTGGGAAGACCATAGGTCACATACTGGAACAGTTTACCCCCTTGCTACCAGCAGTTATTTTGTGGTTGCCAGGTATGTGCTGAAAACTCCAGGACAAATGCCTTTTAGGGCAAGTGGGGTACAGGGGCATGCCAGCTTACTTGCTGGTATTCTCCACTGGGCTTTGGGCTTCCTGAATGCAGGGCACTGTCTCCTCATCTTAAGTAGAATTCTTTCTCTTGTATGTATTCCCTAAAGGACCACAGTTTGATTTAATAAATAAGCCCATACTTTATGAAGTTTGTAGGGAAAACAATCAACTTTGTCTGCTATCAAATATAGCCAGCATATAAATTAGGAGTTTATTATTATTAAAATAAATGGAAAATTGTATTGCTTCAGCTGAAATTACAGTCTGTTATTCACCTGAATCACTTCCATAGTGTCTCATTTTCAGCATATCTGGAGACATTTTATTTGGGATCATTGTATTGGTTAAGTTTTTCTTTGCAAAGGAACTAGACAGGAAAGGAAGATGAAGGAACTAGGCAGGGCAGCTTTACTGGCAAGTTTCCAAGTGAAGCTTTCTTTTTCACAGCTTTAAGATAGAACTCAACTCTCACACAATACGCTCATTCAGAGTGTACACTTTGATGACTTTTGGTAGATAGTACATTTTTAAGAAAACCAAAAGTGTTTTTAGTAAAATAATTCAAAGAATGCATGCAGAGGGGGAGAGAACACTTTTCAGAAAACAAATTTCCAACACTGAGAGCTATTAGATAACACTTTTTTCTAGAAAGAATATAAGTCCTGAGAATCTAGAAAATGTGAATGCAATATGTGCTAATAAACACAAGGCTCCAAAGATTTCTCCAGGAATAATAAGTGCATGAGAGCTCTTTTGCCTCTTTATTTTCTGTGAATCGAGGGCACTATTTCTCAGCCTTACCTCATGAAAGCTTTGAGCTTTCCCTTCATGTTAAAATATATTATTTAACATTTGAGAATGTCAACACCACATTAGCCACTTTAAAAGAACAAAATTAGCCATGCTTCCTGCTCAGGGGACTTGTCTACTAAGTATCAGACTAAAGAAAAATGCTATAGTATTCCCTCACATCAAGCAATCCAGAGAGTGAAATTTTCCCTTAATTCTTTCATAAAATCAATGAGGGTTTTCTTCTTTTATACAAGCTCAAAGGAACACTCTTTGATTTAACATATACCTTTAGAAGTTGTGTACAGGCACATTCCATGTCTTACCCTTTTATCATGGGACACAATCAGTGACTACACCTAAAGTTAGACTTATTAAACGTTGTTTTAGTCACAAAGCAAAAAGAGATCTCCTTCTCCCCATCACTCACGTTATCTTAGGTGGGACACTGAAATAAAGAGCCTGTTTCACACACCTCTATCCTGAATTCCAGCTAAATGAGGTACCTAGGACAATACAAAGAGACAGTCTGTGGAAAATACATATAAAGTGCTTCAGGCTGGATGTGTATCTGTGGTGTAATAAGGTAAAAAAATTTAATTATGCTATGGTCTAAGACATTTTATGGATGTCAAAAGTACAATGTAGGTACAAAATACAAAATGGTTCAATCTTCCGCTATATGCTTTACAAAATAATTAAAATGCATCTAAGGTGTTTATTTTCAATCAAATGCCTTGGTTAGTCACTGAATGGCTAGTTCATTTCATTTATAGTTTTACTGAGGACTCCTGAAACTTCTTGGTCTGCTAGACTAACTCTGTTTGTATAGATGTAATCAGCTAGATTAATTAGGCAAATTAGTTCAGTAGTTCTTCCTCTATACTTAGAACTTGAAAAGTTCATAATGTTCAAATTAATAATTCAGCATCAGTTCCTAGTCTAAAGCCTTTTTAAAAAACTAAACTGAATAGTGGCAGGAGTTACAATTTCAGAAATATAATTAAGCAAGCAGATGTACATTTTGAAACAGTGCCTCAGTGGATATTCAAATGTCCTGAATAAAATTCCTGGTACAGTTTGATTTGGTTATCTAAATTTTCTTAAACAACAAAATAAGACAATTATATGCATACAGCATTTACTGAAAGATCTCAAACCATGTTAATTCTTAAAAATTATGATAGTGTATATGTTTACTAGAGACTTTAACAAAGCACTCAACACAGTGGCCACTGTCATTTTTCATGAACGGTATTATCAATATGCTGATTTACAGATTTATCCATGGCTGTTTGGCTCTGAGGGTTCTCAAGAGTTTCTACTGAATCCAGGTTGTTATTTAATGGACAAAAAACTCTTGCTGTAAGATACCAGGCCTTGAATACTATGCCTTGGGACTCTCTCTCTGCCAGAGTATAGCGCTTTCTCAGAACAAATACTCGTGAAATTAGATAATTTCATTTTGCAAACAATCTGGAAGAAATTTGGAGAATAAGGAAGAGGGGGAGAGATGGCAGGGGAGTATTAGAGGAATCTATTAAGGTCTTCCAGCATGGGTTTTGAATTTTGCCTTGAGATGTTTAGAAATGAAATAATCAAAAGGTAATCACATTACCTAACTTCAGATAGAAAATGTAAACTAATTCCAAATTTCCCATACCTACCCTTCCTGTTAGAGCCGTGAGACTCCCTAACAGACAGAATGTGTAGCGAAAAGTCGAACAACCCAACCCCACCATTAATTCTTGCACATCACCTGTAGCTGAGGGTTGTCATATGCTCTTTATCTTCAAAAACTGGCAGCAAGATGTAACTGGCAAAGCAGGAGGAGGAATTCAGAAAGGATAAGGGGAACCAAACCAAGAGGCAGGTAAAAAAAATTGCTACGATTTTCTTCCAGAAGATACTGAGAAACCCACAAGGGAGCTCAATTCTGGAATCTTTCCCTGTTTTACAATTATGTAAATGAGGCAAAAATAGACTCCTAGAATCTAAGTACACATTTAAGTAATCTGCATACTCTCATCTTAAAAAAGTCTTGACCCTCTTGTCCAAAGTCTCCTGGGGAGTCCAAATGCATGAACAAATAACAGTGTGATTCTTCCTAAGTCCTCTTTCTGTTCCAACTGGCAAAGAGATCTCATATTTCTCAAGCGAAGAGCAGGTTAAATGGAAAAGTGCAGCATAGTGGTGTGTGCGTGTGTGTGTGTGTGTGTGTGTGTGTGTGTGTAATGTAAACAAGAATGAGGCAGAGTTCAAGATCTAATGGTTTTAATCTTGAGATAGAGAATATTTCCTCCTAGAGAGTTTGCGTACTATAAACATTAAAATATAATGCTGCCATGCATGAGTTATACTATAAAGTAGACCAGCTCAGGGTTGGGCATTTTCAGCAATTTTAAGTCAGACTCATGTAATCATTTATAATTAATATTCAAATATCCTCAGGTACATTCAGAACACTGGATCAAAAGTGTTGGGGCCCAAATGAACTTCTTCCAAAGTTCTTACAGAATGCTGGAATGTTTCAGTGCTAACAGAGAGATTATGCACTTATGTGTATATGTAAATACAGACATTTTTCTGAACAAAATTTCAGAATGATAACCTTGTCATGTGGATCAAATAGAAGCTTATTGCAGCTACTTTCATAAAGTGTGAAGCTGAGAAGATTTTCAGGGTCCCGACAAAGCCAAAGTAATTTTAGATAGAACACTTCATTTTACAAAGGAAAAAGAAACATGCACATCTCTATTCACGATGTGTATGTGGGTGGTATACTTTTGAGAACTTCAGGAGAATGGTACTTGGTATAACCTAGGCAGCAAGGGAAAGCATTTAAAAATACTGTCAACGATTCTGGCAGGAGAGGCTGTATAAATATACCGTAGACTCAAACGTAAGTGAGCTGGCTAAAAAAAGAAAGTAAACTGCAAAGGAAAACTTGAAAACTTTTGCCCCTGTGATGAAATAAATTACATGAAGGAAGATATTAATAAGGCTTTTTTTATACCCACCCTCTACCTAATTTCAAAAGCACAGTTCTTAGGGAATTTTCTTTTCAAATCTGAGAATTCAGCACTCAGCCAGTACAAGTGGTCAGAGAAGCTTAGTGTATTTTATAAAATCATTTGCAAAGCTACCAAATGTCTTGGGAACTTTTCCTTTAATCACTCCTGAATTTGTCTAAATCAGTTTTAAATTATTCCATTTGTAATGGTAAATTTTTATTACAAACATGTTTTTTTTTTAACTCCCATTTTAAAACAGAAATGTCAGTTTGAGGTTGAAATAATTAGATCTTGCATGGTTTTTCATGCAGTACATTATTATATTATATCAAAAATCCTATCCTGTCATAGAAAAGATATGATGGTTTATATAAATTTCAAGGTAATTTATTTCATTAGTTTATTCTGTACACGTAGGTATGTATTCTTCAAACACACACACATACATAGATTATATTCTACAGCATCCATTTTAATGTGTTTTTTCTTTTTAAAACCTTTACATGAGTAATATCCAGCATCATGGACCTTGAACACTGATGAGTCTGGCTAACGCTTTTATCCTTTGCTTGAAATTACAGGATCAGTCTAGCCAGAATTTATGAGAACCAGACCTCAGACCCCACATAGCTCACATATTAGACCATTAGGCATCTAACTACCTCTGAACAATTTCAATGCATTATCTCGCCTTTTCCCTGGGGCACAAACTTCACTCGTCCATACTTTTAATATATTTTGTCTGCATGAAGCAGATCGAGTTATTACATGCCAGCAGATCACGGCTTACAGAAATTTCATTGCTTCAAGACGAGGCAACAAATGTCTCTGTTTTCCACCCTGATAAGGAGCCAAAGGGAAATGGTCAAGGCTGAAAACGTCTGCAAATTATCTGGTGGTTTGTGGAAAGTCCGTCTGATATATTTACCTCAACACTTTAAATATTTCCATACATCCCCACCCAGGGATACTTACTCAAGGAAGGACACATCCATGCAATGTTACTTTTGTTTTATTGGTGTTCTTTTTGAAATATCACATGCCACTTCAAATGGACTATTAAAGAATCTTTTACTTTCACCAGTAAGATTTTTTTATAGTACTACTTGAACATGGCTTGTTTTTATTTATGTTTTATTTGGGGATTCTGAAGACTCCCAAGCCAGAAATTTATTTGCTTTTCAGAGAAGGAATTTGGGGATCCAGATTGAAAAACTAATTCGTCTTTGAACTTTCCTAAACCTTTTTACCTGTACTGCAAAGTCTTTACTTTCTTTCCTTTCACTGGGATTCCTTTTTTTCCCCTTTAGAAATCCAAACAGGAACAAGGGTGATCCTACCCTGGCCCTAGACACAGTTCATCAGCTAGCTTAGTTTACAGCTATTTTTCAGAAAAAGAAGAAGAATGATGAAGAAAAGAAAATGAGGAAAGCAGCACTTAGAAAGGTTGCCCTTTATCATGTGGAGCTATTAGTAGAGTGGTATATGAACAAACAGCGAGCATTGTTTTCCTTAGACACGATGCTTTTTATTGCTATCTTTCATCATCCACTCTGAAGTCAGACCTCGGTGCTATTTAGTCTGTCATGTAGACATACGTATTTGAAAGATACCGGTTGACCATCATGCTACTTGGCTTTTCCCATTAAAATTCTTGGAAAAGAGAAACCAAGCTACTGTTATCTGAAACAATTTTCTCATTTAGTTCCAAACTAAAACAAACGGCAATGAAAGGTCATTAGTCTCACAGACTAAAATTGTTTTGATGAAGGCCAGCTTCCCACTCTGTTGACAAGCGTCTCAGTTCTTTTCAACAACTCTGGGTGTCCACACTGGAAGAATGCGGAGTAATCATCGGCCTCCGGGAACCAATGGCTGGAGACACAGCAGAACTACAGCTGATCTGCCCCTTCCCACTTTGATCTGACTTTGGAGAACTATTAATGCAAATGAGTTCTCAGGGGCAGCTCTGAGTACAAATATGACTTGAATTTCTGCTGCTTCATGACATTCAGCAAAAAAAAAAAAAAAAGGTTCTCTGCCCAACTGTGTGTTTCTTCAGAGTAAAGTCAGAATTGAAGAGAATCTGCCGAACTTCACCAAGATTTCTTCTTCCAAGAAGACAGACGGTGCATTTAATTCTTATCAGTAGGTTGAGCAGTAAGCCCCACAGTAGAATCAGGAAATAAGAAGCAAGAGCCAGAAGCGGAAGGTTGGGACTTCTGTGGAGCACTTTTCCTCTAACTGCCATGATGGGGAAGCCAAGGGCTGACTGGTTTGCAATGAGTGGTCAAGACTGACACTGTGTGATGTCTTCTCCCCACCTTCTCGGCTGAAAATGAGAATCGCCATTTCCCCCCAAATGAGAACAACCCTAGGAATTGCATCTCTGCAGCAGGCATCCCCTTCCTCTTTCCTCCCCGAGTTTTTACTTGTCAAGTCCTCTAACCTTTCCACAACTGGACAGTCAAATAGAGCTGCGCATCACTGAGAGGAAATCCTCAAGGGCAGGGACAGTGAATTCAAACAGCCTCTGGAAAGTTCAGGGTAAGAAGCACTGTACAGAGATAGCCCAGGGATTCAGGAGTTGGGAAATGAAGGTTCTATTTTGAGCTATGCCTTGAGCATGTTGCTCTTTTTACAAAACTGCCAGATGTGAGAGGAAAGATTGCTTACTTTGTGGTGTGTTTCAAGAATTCTTAATCAGAGACTCTGATTAAGACTAAGAATGAAATTCAGCTAATGACTCTTTTAAAACAAAACAAAACAAATAAACACTTGGAGCTGAAAAGCTCTTTGTCCTTGTGGGTTAATTCCTGTTGTCTTCTTTAAACTGAACTGCATTCCATCTCTTTTTTTTTTTTTTTTGGCTGAAAGGGCATGTTGCTAACTTCTGAGGGAAGTCAAGGAAATGCCAGGGTCCAGCACTGGAAGGAAGGGGCTTCCTTGTGGGCTGCACCTGTGTCCAGAGGTACAAGGTCCTTGGGGATGGGAGGCACCACACCCCTGCAACTCCAGCCATGCTCAGAGAGCTGGTATCTGTAAAGTGTTGACAGAAGTCAAGCTGAACCCACAGCCATGTTCTGATTCTTGCCCTGTCCTTCGACACGTGCAGAAAAAGCCGAGTTACCTTCATCCACAGGACACTTCTTTGAAGGCATCTAGACTGTTCCTCTGAATATTCCTCTCTCCAAATGGGCATCTCCTGTGCTTCCACCACCCTCCACAAGCCACTGAAGCAAATCCCCCTGCTGCCTGTTTTCGTCAAGGTGGGCTGTAGGCTGCCAACGACTTCTTCAGAAGGCAGAGCTCCTGACTATTGGTGCCGTGGTCCACAGGCAGTCTGACCAGCATGAACTAGTTTGTTGTAGGAACATGAAGCTCCTCTCTCTCTCTGCACTTACTAACAGCTTATATTCATGTGAATGAATTCTGGTATTTTAACACCCTTTGCATTGATCTAATTTACAAGTGTGTCTTATTGGAGTTCAGTTTCAACACATCCCAGACTTTCCACAGCCAAAAACAAGCCAAGGTTCCAATTCTGCCTGAACCCCTCACCCTAAGGGTTGGGCCAGTGCACTTCATCCATGAGAGCAAGCTCTCCAAAGGGGTCAGCATCCCTTCCTCACTTTGCTGGTGAAACCAAGGCTGGAAGGTTAAGTAAATTGCTGGTGATCACATTCTAGGATGTGGTAAAGGCCAGTCAGTCATGGTGATCAACGTGGAGCTGAGTGGTCCTGCTGTGCTCTTCCTCAGGATTTCTTTGGACTCTGCACTGGCTCTCTTTCCACTTAGCACAGACCGAGCACAAGAGAAAGGTAATCAACTGGTTCATTATTTTAACAATAACTCCAAGAAAACTCAGCTGAACACAAAGCCAATTGAACTTGGGTGCCCAAAATATATTTTCTCTCTCTCTCTCTCTCTCTCTCTCTCTCTCTCTCACACACACACACACACACACACACACACACACACACACACACACAGCCTGTGAGTTTCCATTGTGTTCTCAAAGAACTCACAAACTCCATTATTTCATACTTTCTCATCCACCATGTTCCAGGGGAGCACCTGGCCATGCTGAGATGAACCAAGCAACACAGCCACCATCACAGCCTTTCTGGTACCCAGGGCGGCCTAGTGCGATGGCTTCTGGTCAACCCATGCTGAGCCCACAATTAATGGGCCCTTCTTCCCCGGAAGGAAACTGGCACAGTACCTGGGGAAGGTAGTCAGCCTGGAGCCCAGCAAAAGGAGCAAAGGAAAGGAAGTCAAAGAGTGCATCTTGGAGCAAGAGGGATGCTGCTCAGGATTTGAACTCACTGCCTCTGGTAGCAACTTAACCTAACATGGGCCTCGGAGTTTCCCATGATAAGGACTTCCCTGTCCTATAAGCATCCACTTACAGCAGAGACAATTCTGCTAAGTCAAACTTATTGAGAATTCATTTAGAAGATACTCTGAAAACCTATCAAAGTATAAGCAGAGAGATTAATTGTGGAAGTAATTTTGTTTCCATTAATTGAGCTACCATACGCCCAGCAATGTCTTGAGTAACTTAGTCCTCCTGATAACCCTACTGCGAATGCAATTCTTAAACTCTCATAAAAAATTGTTTAAAGCTTCTGTTTTGCATATGGGAAAATACAGGCTTGGAAAGATTGCATCACACAGCTGGCAAGTCAAAGAGTCATCAGGCCCAGAACCGTCTGACTCCACAGTCAGTATACTTCCTAACTCCCACATGGGAACAAGTTGTACCCTTTTGCATCTTCAAGTGCTCATTAGTCAGCAAAGGGCATATTCTACATGTCAGGAAAAAAACCAAGGAGTAAACTGAGTGTGGTACCTGAGACAGCTGCCTTGCTACGGCAGCCAATAATTTGTTCTGGCCAGTGTCTCAATTCAATTCCACGGAAGGACTGCCCTGTAGCAAGCCTTGAAAAACAACTATGGGAAGAGGCTCCCTGAGAGACATCAGGTATAGAGATTTTAGGAGCCTTCCCCTCCCCCCACTATTTGGACGAGCGTCTGAGCTAAGAGAAAATAAAGCCTTTTGAGGGTCAGTGGGGACAGAGGTCCCCTGAACCCTGAACCCTGAACACAATCTTGCCAAAGTCAGCTTCTATAAGAAGCAAGCCCACTCCTTGGCTTTCCATGAGCAAGAGCCCCTGGGAAAGCCAGCAGAGTCCTCTCTCCCACTCTTGGAGCCTTCTCTCTCAGTGCCTCCAATACACCACGCCCTTCTGTGCTTCTCACTGAGCAAAGCCCAGTCCTGAGCCCTTCTCAGTCCTCACAGGAAACAGTATCACTGTTAAGGCTGATCTAAAGGGTCCCTTAAAGGCTCACGTGTCAAAGGCTTAGTCTTCCATATAACCACGTTCTTATTCGGGACTTGTGGAAAACAGGTGATTAGGACTCTAATTTCATCACTGGACTCCTCTACACACAGACTCACAAATGAGGGCATTTGGGGAAGACCCTGCCCACTCAGCAGGGGCCTCACTGAAGGCCTCGATCAGGCCCAAGCGTCTCTGTGCTCACCTCTCCTTGCTCAGATTCCCTCTGCTTCTCCACCACCTTGAGGCCTTGCCCCACACCCATCCCCAGCAACGGAGAAGCTAACCTAGGCCTGAACCATGAACTGAAACACACTTTCCTGCCATCCAGGTGTTCTCCTCAGGCACTGTGGCCCATGACAGGAAGCTGACTACACCATGACCTACTATGAGCCGCCTCCCTTTCCTCCTCTTCCCTTCACTAATCTCATTTCTCCTCAACCGCTGGACGTTCCTTCTGCCTTGTCCCTCCTCCAGGATCTACAGATCCAAAGGTCACCCATGACTTCCTCTTGGCTCAGTCATCTCTCCTGAAACTCTTTCGGAGCCTGGGGCTCATTTTCTTACAAACTTTTTCCTCTTTTTATTTCTTTAAATGGCTCCTGCCATTGTAATACAGCCAGGGGCTCAAAATCTCAGCCTCAGGCCAGAGGGTTAGCTCAGTGGTTCTGGTGCCTGCCTCTGAAACGCAAGGTCCTGAGTTTGATCCCCGGTGACCACATACAATGTTGGGCGTGGATACTCGCGCCCACCAGCAATCAATACCACATACCACAGTGCCGGGCGTGGTGGCTCACACCTGTAATCCCAGCACTCGGGAGGCAGAGACAGGAGGATTGCTGAGTTCAAGGCTTGCCTGGGCTACATAGTGAGCTCAGAGCCAGCCTGAACTACAAAGCAAGACACTGTCTCCAAAAAAAAAAACAACTCAGCCTCCTTCCTTCCCTTCTTCACCGCAACCTCCACACATCCTTTCTCCAGAGGATTTTTTGGGCTACTTCTGTTTCTGTTGCTTTTACCCTAAGTTAACAACCCCCTGCACTTCACTCAGTTTAGGTTATCCACACACAAAAATTAAGTCACTGAAGACCATCAGAATTTGGACAAAATGGGCAACTTATGTGCTACACTATTCATTTAACATTTAAACGTAGAAGACCTATGTTTCTTTTTATCTGGACATCACTGGCAATAGTCCACAGAATCAAAGGCTTAATGTGCAAATTATGTTTATATACTTAACTTGTGTTATTATTAAAATCTGAATACCACCTATGTTTACTGTACAGACCATAAATATGACCTTCTTTATATTTTAAGAAACTTTCTTTTAAGATAGAGTCTTGCTATGTTGTTGAGGCTGCTTCTGAGCTCCTGCACTCAAGGGATCCTCCTGCCTCAGCCTCCTATATAGGTGGGGCTATAAGTAGGCACTACTGTGCTGACAGAGGATTTATTTTGATTAGACAAAGCCCCACAAACAAGTGTCTCTACCTCCAGTCTTTTTTGCCTTCCAATCCAACTGATTAAACTCTTCCAAACTAATTATTCAGAACTATAACTATATCTTGTCAGTCTCTGACATGTAAACTCCATCTAATCCGATCTCAAGTCTCTATCCAAGGTTGTCTCCAGTCTGAACAGACCTGCCTTCCCAACATTCCCTGCTGCTAAGGCAGACTTAGTCGAAGCTTGTGCTGATCACCAATGCCCACACTTCTCACGGCACCCCAGCCAGACCCTACCCTCTCAACTGCTGTCAGCCTCCTCACAGATTCCCCAGTTCCCTCGGCTAGAAGGAACCCTGCCTTGTTCCAAGATTCCAGCTTCCTCTGGCACCCAGACTTTTCTCTTTCCACTTTTAATTTCTATTCTGTAGTCACATTTTCTATCTCCTACACGTGTTTAAATTCCTTGAGGGCAGGATCTGGGTCTGATTCATCTTTGTATCCTCCTACTTCTTAGTGAAGTACTTGCTCATAGAAGAAAAAAGCCCACTAAATATTGGTTGAATAAATCAGTGTATGAGTCAGGTAACATTTTGAGATAAAAGAATTTTGATTAAAGTAGTTTTCTCACCAAGTTGAATTTTTTTTCTCAACAATTCATCTGTGTTAAGGTGGTGGAGACTCAGAAGGCGGAAGAAAGTGGTTCTCAAAGGGCAAATCTCAGTCTACCTTTCCTTACATTTAAAAAGATATACTATTTTCACTATACAACTATAGAGGAAAGCAGGCTGTTTTAGGTAGTAACTGAAGAATTCATTCACTTTGGTGTGTTTACAGGAGGCAATGATTTTTTTTTTTGAGATAAGGTCTCACATTGTAGTTCAGGCTGGCCCTGAACTCACTATGTAGCCCAGACAAGCCTTGAAGCCAGTAATCCTGCCTCTGCCTCCCAAGTGCTGGGATAACAGGCATGAGCCACCACGCCCGGCACTGTGGTATGTGGTGCTGATTGCTGCTGGACATGAGTCACCAAGCCTGGCATTGTTGTATGTGGTTACTGGGATGAAACCAGGAATCTTGCACTTGCTAGGCAGGCACCGGAACCACTGAGCTCAATCTCAGGCCCCCAGGAGGCAGATTTTTAAGAATTTCTATAAGTAAGTTTTTTGGTTGTTGTTGGTTTGTAATCATGTTAGTCTTTTTTCAGAACTTTCCTCCCAGTACCTAACAAGATGAACATTTTACAAAACCACATCACTTAAAGGTTTCCACTCACTTCCAGAAAGGCCCTCCCTTCCGTGACAACCAAGTTGGAAGACAGCCCCAAAATGACACCCTCTGAGTGCCCTTGCTTGGGAGAGACTTGCCTTTAGCCTACATCTGCACACTGTCATCGAAGTGCAATGGGACTCTGTGTTTGACACCCAGAAAATGCTTCTCAGGAAGCTGTGACCTTTGCATTCATGAGAACCATCACTTTTGCATGAAAATGCTAACAACTGTTCAAAGGTGAAAATTTTCAGGCTTCAATATTATACATTTAAAGTTTTATCTTTTAAATTTATGAGGGAAGACAGGCAGACCTAAAAAAAAAAAAAAAAACAAAGTAAAATCACCTAAAGACAAGAGTGTCACAAAGAGTGAAACTACACTACATGTCTGCTGTAACTGCTTAGTGCTTTTCACAGTGTCAGCCTTTGTGTGTCAGAAGGAGTAGTCCAGACTTTTAGAATCTTCCCATCTCCAAAATTCTTTCCAGAATATTGTTCCTTGTAAGAGACAGTGCTGCAGACTGAATGTCTGTATCCTTCCTAAATCCATACACTGCTATCCTAATCCCTAGTGTGAGATATTAGAAGCTGGGGGGCTGGGGGTATAATGCAAATGGTATGGCACCTTCCTTGGAAGCACAAGGGCCCCCGTTTGATACCTGGTACCACAAAAACACAACAAAACGAAACTAAACAATAACAAACAAAACAAAAAAAACCCACCTTTATGAGAAAGTGGGACCTCTGTTAGGTGAACAGATAGGTTACTACCCTTCCAAGAGAGACCAAAGAGTGCTTCCTATCTGTCCTGCCATGAGAGACACAGAGAGAAGAACATAGCTTAGGGAATAGAACATGGGTCTTCATTAGACTTTGCACCTTGAGTCTAGACTAGCCAGACTTCTGAATTCTGAGAAATTCCTACCATTAAAAATTCCCCTGGTCTGTGGTGTTGTGTCATTGCAGCCCAGACCAAGACAAAATGTAAATGAGCAGCTTAAAGATTTTTGGTTTTGCTTTTGTTTTTTTGGCTGACCCTGGAAATTTCAAATTGCTCTCTGGGCCTCCACAAGTATTGGATGACTTTAACAGATGGCCATGACTAGCAGTTTTTACTTTCCCTGAAAGTTAGGTGCAATTAGAGAAAAATACTTTTAAACAAATACATAAAGCATCTCTTCCTCTACTCAAGAGAAATAACTGTGTGTGGATTCTCTCCTTGTTCAGAAAGGACATGAACCACTTGATCATTCTCCGCTAATACGAGCGGCCATCTTGGGTACTGCATTACAATCAAAGGTCTAGCAACAAACCTCAGCTGTGATACTCAAGTACAAAGCAAATTTGGGCCTTTAGGGTGGTAGGTATTATCAGACAATGTTCTAGGAAAATTAAAATAATGTACCATGACATTAGGAAACTTCATAATCTCCCATCACGATAGAGCTGAAAGCGGCCTCAGTGAATGATTCCCTTGCTAAGTCCCAAGCTCACCACATGTTTGGTGCTGAGCTTCTTTTCTTCCCACATGTCCACACCACTGCTGTAAGGTCTGTCACTAGCACTCTAGGCACTGCAGACAGAACATCCCTGGAGATTGAGGAATGAGTCCCTGACTCCTTCAGACCTTATGTCACACTGAGGTCACGTGTTGGTGGTCTTTGGGTTTTAGCAGCCAACAAAACACAATACTCAGGAATATGACCAAGACTACGAAGTGGAGTAAAGTCATGTTGTAGCCTCTGGTTGGTTTGATGCAATGCTCTCAAAACTCTTAGGAATCCAAGATATAAAGAGAAGAGAGAGGGAGGGAAGGGGAAGGGAATGAAAAAGAGTTAAGGTGTGTAAGGTACATGTACCAGTTCCTCACAGTGAGTGTAATCATGACATGGTGTTAACATGCACTAATGAAGAGGGGAAAAAAGAATCCATAAAAATTACATGGAAACATTTGCTATCAAAAGCTCACTTGATTTACCTTTTCAACATTGTTACCTGAGCACATGGTTTAGAAATGAAGCTTTCACCTTGATTTCACTCAGCACTTCCTGGGCACTGTTCGAATCGTAATAAAAAGTGGATCTGGGGATGTGGCACATGATACAAGATGGACGTGAGGAATGTGAAGAGGGGGGCATCAGCAGAGATATGGGCGACCGGACTGGAAAGACAGAAGAAACTGAGACTGCAGTGAATGAGACACTTCGAGGGGCCTGGGCCTTCTGGTGGGGGGCAGCAGAGGTGCTGGGGGTCTGCTGTGGTAACGCCCCCCTTGCTGACCCCTCACCATTCCAGGCATTATGTACTGAAGAATTCACTGCCTCCCACGAAACGGCCCCATCTGACTGACCGGTTGTGATATCCCTTTCAATAACAGGCATCTCGCGAGCAGGTGACCCTGGGAGGAGAACTTCCAAGGTGTGGCTGGTCATTTCTACACACTTAAGTGAATGAATTACACATTCTTGGGAACAGGGGCATTCTGTAAGGAATTGCAGATCCTTCAGAAGGCTGCATTACTTTTAGTGTTATACTATTACTTATAGCTCCACTTGTTTTTTTGTTTTTTTGGGTTTTTTTAGACAGGGTCTCGCTTTGTAGTTCAGGCTGGTTCTGAGCTCACCATGTAGCCCAGGCAAGACTCGAACTCAGCAATCCCCCTGCCTCTGCCTCCCGAGTGCTGGGATTACAGGCGTGAGCCACCACGTCCGGCAGCTCCACTTGTTTTTAACACTTCTCTATATGAATCTTTAAATAATAATAATTGTGTGTAAGACATATTTTTTTCTACATTCTTCATTTGACCCCTGACTTTTTCATTTGGTTAATTTTTTTAGTTGATGTGCTGCTAAAGTGAGCACATGATATTTTTGAACACTGAGTTTTGATAGTGACTCAGCTTCATGACTGATTTTCACAGCAGAACAATTTTGTTATTAAAATTCTGACAGAAATAGAGATGTATACCCACAAATAAGTACCAAATTAAGCCACAGCTTGGCAGTACCTCTTTCCTCTGAGGGGCACTAACTTTGGGGTACTGTGTCCACATAAACACATTTCACCTTCTGTGAGTAGCTATCATTTTTTATGACCCTGAAAATTTGAGATGCTAGCTTATCTGATAGCACTTTTGAGGTGTGACCTTCCATCTTCCCCATCACAACCTGATTTCTGATTCCTAACAATGAATGTAAACCTACATGGGATCAGCTATTCCCTCCTTCCCTATCTTGGTCCTTTTCTTCACCACACACATACTTGATGATTATGTCTCTCTGAATCATACATGCCAATGCCAATGAAAATTTTTTCTTTAAAAACACTCCCTATTCCAACTGACCTAACTCACTAGAGAGAGAGTTGCTCCTTGCCCATCTGAGAAAGATTTAAATGCATTTCCTCATGGACAAACTGGTGGCTAGGGTAAAAATTTGAATAAAAATAAAATGAAACTGCTATTGGTCAAAAGTTTCCAAAGCCATTCCAGTGTGGCTCTGTAAAAACAGGTACTGTTTCACATGCTTCTCAGACTGGACCACAGTGTGAATGCGCCTTTATGTAGCAGGAACATGTTGGAAACTGTTACGTACATGTGCAAAGATCAAAGTATGTGTCTCAAGTTGAGCACTGGGGCTTTGGAACTCAGCCACTTTTTACAGCTGAGTAAGTCAAGGCAGAAATATTTAATCTCTCTCAACACTATTTACTTGCCTTCTAAGTGAAAGGCAATAAGCATATGAGTTCAAAGGCAAGAAATGGAACTTCTCCCCACTTAGAGCAAAGGTTGCACTTGTCCAGAGACAATCTTGCTCCATAGCCAGCGCAAGTAACTTCCAGCCCACACAAAAGGATCTTGACTGGAGGCGTCTGGGAAGGCTAGGCCTAAGACAGCCCAGAGCAGCTGCTCTCTGCCAGCACGCTAGGTGCTCCCAGCCTTCAGCTTACAACCAGCAACAGAGAGGGGCTCCCACATAAGGAGGAAAGCAGGGCCTGGGCTCAGGAACTGCACTAAAAGACACCTCTCCTCAAGCCTACCACAGTAAACCCCTCAATCTCTGACGCCAGTGTGTGAAATAGTTCTCTGTTATTTGCAACAGAAAACTCTATACATTTTCTCAGGATCTCTGTGTAAAAACACAGTAGGGAGGGACTGATTCAGAAAGTCTGTCCCTCTTAACAGTCTTTAAAACTTCAATTTTTAGAAAAAAATAAAAACATCTGATATTAATGTCTATAAACCTCTGCTGTGTTAATAAAGAAACAGCTGGTATTTTTGATAAATATCCTTGATGTTTCATCAGGATGCTAACACCTAGCATAATGTTGTCTCCAAAAGACCGCAGGCCCTCAAAAACTAGTTTTCATTCCACAGCAAATTGTAATGACTTTACAGTCTAACATTCTTTTTTTTTCTATGTAAGAAATATGTGGGTCAAATGAAACATCTGCTGTTAATAATTATATCTCTAAAAAATATTAAATTGAATGCAGAGAACTGAACAGTAGGAAAGTATTTGTGTCTCTGCCACCATTAACCTAAATATAGCCAGTCAACTTAAAGAATGTTAGAAGAGTATTTAAATTATTCCTATAGGTTATTCTTAGGTTTTATTACCAATAGCCTATCTACCTACCTACCTAGTTAGCTAACACTCATCAATTATCTCTATCATTCATTATATAATCTCTGGAGTGATTAACATGGCTTTACATTTCTGACTAATCTGTAAATTAGTGATAATTTTACTTCAATAAAAAATTTTAAATGTGCTTCTACATACTTCCTCCAGCTGGAAGTTTTCCATTTGCTCTGAAGTTTGACAGCAACCTTCGACCCCTGTCATGCATTTATACATGAGTGTGAGGAAAATCGAGGATGATAAAAGAAAAAAATGAAGTGTACCATTTGCGCTCTTTCACAAGAATCACTTTTCTTTCAGAAAATTTAATCATTTAAGTCTACTTATTTCTATAACAAGTCACCTCCTGAATTTTCCTGTAATATTTTAAGTACATGAAAAGTTGAGTGAGATTCTTAGATAAAGACTTCCACTCACTTTAACATACTGTCAGAAATAATTTTTAAATATTGCAGAAAGTTTTTAACTGCTAAAAGGCAAAAGTTTGCTATTTGCTAGAAAATTATCAAAACTGTTTTAGCTTATTTGGAACAGGCATTAAAGTTATTGATTTAGGGGGAAATGAAAAAGCTAAAGTATTTTCAAAAAGCATCACATAAGTGCAGGAACGCATTATAGGAACAAATGTAAGAAACAACATTCTGTGCTGCACACACTTAAGTATCAAGGGGAGTCTTTAGGCAAAGAATAAAGCAGAATGAACTGATTAACACATGCCCCTAACCCTTCAACCAGCAAACACATCACCGATCTTTTAGCTTATTATTTTTCTCCATTGATTAGATTCCTTAAGATAACACACGAAAGTGGAATACCTGAGACCATGAAAATTAACCCAAAAGGAAATGCTGACTTGGCATAAACCCAACATAAGCTTGGCCTCACCTTCCATTTACAAGGGTTTGAAATATTTGTTTTGGGTTGAAAATATTTATTTCATTGACAGATAACTCCAGACTACAACTATTCATCCTGTCAAGCTGGCGCCTATGTTGATTTCAGCAGTGCTAAGGTACTGCAGTGTTGTGTTGATGTACACAAAAGACTGTGCTTATTCAGACAATAGTAGTGTTTACAAACATCCTTTGGGGTTAGTTTACCACCATGGGGAATTATGTTTCAATTATTAAGAAGACATATGAGATGCAAAAACGTATTCTAGGAACTTACTTCCTGTTTATTTGGATACTTATAAAAGTAGCCTAGAAAATACAGATTCTCTTCCCCTAGCCTGCTATTAATGAGGTTATAGAGAATGAAAAAATAGAATCTGAAAAACTGATTAGGGTAACATATAGATTGTAATATATATATATATATATATATAGTTATATATATAGTTATAGTTATATATATATATACCTTTTATACACATACAGAGTACTAATATGTATATACAGATACTTATCTCTAGAGCATATATGGTAGTGTTATTAATAGAATCAGTTAAACTAGTTCCTAACATAGCTGTGGCTGTTTAGTCAGGGCAAAATAAATAAATAAGAACACTAAATTAAAGACCTACCTGGAGTAAAAGTGAAATAGACATATCCCATTTTCACAGAGTCCTGACCCATCTTTTTGTGGCTTGGAAAATCCTGGAGAGCACTGTTTTAGGTGAACCTCTGAAGTTCTTTAGATCAGTTGTTTAAAAAGAACATCAGGGCCGGAGGGTTAGCTCAGTGGTTCCAGCGCCTGCTTCGCAAGCGCAAGGTCCTGAGTTTAATCCCCGGTAACCACAAATAATGCTGGGCATGGAGACATGCCCACCAACAATCAACACCGCATACCACAATGCCGGACGTGGTGGCTCACGCCTGTAATCCCAGCACTCGGCAGGCAGAGACAGGAGGATTGCTGAGTTCGCGGCGGCTTGCCTGGGCACCATAGTGAGCTCAGGGCCAGCCTGAACTACAAAGCGAGACCCTGTCTCAAAAGCAAAAAAAAAAAAAAAAGAACATCAGACCTTCTTTTTTAGCTGAATGGTTTTACTTCTCACTCCTTCTGAAGTCCCACTGAGATCATTACTTCCCTTACCAGGGGAAAAGAAACCTAATTCATAACACTAACTGTATCAAAATTACCTGAGGAACATAGAGGGTAACTGGCCTGTGTTCACAAGTACTCTAATTTCCCCATATCTCTCTTTGCCCACCTCTCTGGTTTGGCTTTAGGGTTAGTCACTATTCTTCCAGTAAAACAAACAAGAAATAGTCTACTTCTTCTGGGGAAAATCTAACAGAGAAATAGACTTAATTGATGAGGATGTACCTGAAATGTCTTCCAGTCTACAGAGTGTTCTCCAGATGAAAATACACATAACTTCATGTGTATAAATTATGTAGATGTATAAAAATTTGGAGGTAGGGATATTATGTCACGCAGAGTTAAAACATTAAATTTAGAGATGTATCTTTTAAGGTACCTTTCTTCTTTGCACACAATATAGTCATAAGGATCTCCAACACTTTCCAGTTTGTCACCTTCAGTGATGACTAATTTTGATGCAGTTGAATTATGTGAATTCCTCAAATATAAGGGCTTTACACTTGAAAATCTTCATGATAGATACTATCCTGTACAATTACCAATAGACATTTCAAATAGTTAGTTTTAGTTTTTTTACTAAAACCCGAGTTTATATGGACAGTTTTTGAAAGAATTCGTTTTCTTGGTTAATTGAGGTGGTACGGATGCTAAGATAGAGACTCCATACAGACGTGTCTTTTCCAGTAACTGTATTTGACTTAAATTCCATGAGCAATATGAAAGAGGATTACTTATACAGGCCTGCATCTATCTGTTGTTTTACAGTCTACAGATTCCTATGTGAATAAAGATAGTTGTGGTTTGATTCATTGCCATCAGTTTATTAATACCAGGTTTTACCTTAGGCGATTGGTTACAAGCCTGTTTAGCAGTTTTTATTCAAGGCAGATTAATACTCCTGACAGAGGGCTCTATTCACGGATGCAGTTTTGTGGCATCCACACAATTAACTTTCCTTCATTGCACATCAGTGGCATGTTAAGTTTTTCCTAACAACCTCTACGGATGCATATAACCTCATCACAATATATGAAGCATGTCCAATAAAAGGAACATTGATGGGTACTTTGGCTCAATATAGCAGCAAGATTTTATAGAGGCCAGACCAAAGAAGGTGAATTTTGATCATTAGAACATTCCTCTATTTTTCAGTCCTTTCCCAATGGTGTAGCCATGTTAGAAACCACAGACTAGTAAGAAAAATGTGAATGGAGAGAGGCACGATTTGTTTGCAAAAGAAACATATTTAAGTTTTCATCACTAACAGCAGCTCGGAATCAGATCACACAGCCTCTTCACAGCCCAGCTGCAAAGTGCTCCACAGGTGAAGTTTGCTGACCAAAAAACATCCCACAAGTTTCACTGAGAAAGTGCTAGAGCCTTCGCGATCTCATTACAGTCTGCATAGCAATATGTCCATATGTGTGCATGAGCCAATGTCTATGCAGTTCTATGCTCCTCATTCTACATGTATTTCTCTCAACAGGCAGCACAAATTATTATTGTCTGGCTATTTTTGTCAGTATGCTAACTAAAATAATAGCCTTAGGGTGTATAAATGCAATTACATTAACTTCTTATTTGAACATCCTTAGGTAGTTTATTTGTAAATCTTAATTGGATTTGTAGATCATTGATTTACGTTTCTGATGAACATATGAAAGTTGAGAACAATCTTTCTTCAATGCTTCTTTTCAGCACTTCTGGGTTCTATTATAGTTCATAAATTTATCAAGCAATCATTCCCTTCTATAAATACATATTTCATCTCAGTGACCCTAAAAGTCCAACAGTACCTGGGTTTTAAAGGGCACGCAATTACTTAAGTAGATTAAAAAAAAAAGATGTGTTCTAAGGAGGGAGACAGAGCACATAAGTCAAACTGTTGGTTCTTCTCTAGGATAAGAAGTCGGGGGTGGGGGGAAGAGGTAATTCCAAAGATTTTATTGAGTCCAGGGCAAACTTTCTCAGAACGCCAGATGGTATCTTGCCACAAAACTCAGTGGAAAGTAAGAACAAGAATTGAATAAAGCAGATAGAAAAGATACTGGTTGTGAGGAACAGAAAGGAAAAAAAGAGAGGAGTAGAAAAAAGATGATTTTAGGACAACAGCTTGATGAGATCACAGCCTTGACATCAAAATAACAGTGACGACTACCACTTCTTACAATAATGTACGAGTTGGGCAAAAAAACAAAAGTAAAAAGCAATGGGCTGGAGATTTAGCTCAGTGGTTCCGGCACCTGCCTCGCAAGCACAAGGTCCTGAGTTTGTTCCCCGGTAACCACATACAAAGAAGGGCGTGCTGACTCACGCCCACCAGCAATCAATACCACATACCATAGTGCCAGGCATGGTGGCTCATGCCTGTAATTCCAGCACTTGGGAGGCAGAGACAGGAGGATTGCTGAGTTGGAGGCTTGCCTGGGCTACATAGTGAGCTCAGGGCCAGCCTGAACTACAAAGCAAGACCCTGTCTCAAAAAAAAAAAAAAAAAAAAAAGAAAGAAAGAAAAGTAAAAGGCAAACAGGTGAAATGACTTGTGAGCTTAATCTTGCTAACACCAGCCTGCCTGCTCAGTGGCGCAAGCCTGGGCTGGAGACTCTGGGTTCATATTTCTTTCCAATATAAACATGTTCCCCAACCATATCTCTGTAACAACAGAAAGAGCATCGTGCCTATAACCAAACCACTCAGAACCCAGGGTGTAGACTGGTGGTAGTGAAACCAGGGCATGTGTGTCATCTGTTTTTCTTTTAAGGCAAAAGATGTTAATACCTGACTTATTTTTTTCTAATCTAAAACCTCAGTATTCAGCTTTGATGTTGGGATTTCCTGACAAATAAGGACTTAGGGTGCCATTTTGGGTTCTGAAAGGTTTGCCATGACCAGTGTAGACTTCTGTTGTTGTTTATTTTTATCTTTATTGGTACATTGTATATACAAAACCATATGGTTTTCTGCATCTCAATAGATGCAGAAAAAGCATTTGACAAAATCCAACACCCATTCATGATCAAAACCCTATAGCAACTCAGAACAGATGGACTTTATCTCAAACTAATACAAGGTATTTACCAGAAACCAACAGCCAGCACCATCCTCAATGGTCAAAAACTGAAATTTTTCACACCAAAATCAGGAACAAAACAAGGATGTCCGGTGTCACTACTCTTGTTCGCTACAGAGCTTGAAACATTAGCCACAACAATTAGGCAAGACAAATAAAAGCAATAAAGCTAGGTAAGGACGAAGTTAAACTGTCATTATTTGCTGGTGCAGACTTTTAGAGAGGAAGACACAAGAAAGAACCAGGCCAGATACACTGTCTAGAACCCCCAGGGCACTTTGAGGAGAGGGGACAGAACCCACTGAGTGAGGGAGCCTCGGGTCCATTTTGTCCAGTTGTTTCAAAAACTGCTGTGATCTACTTCAAAGACTTTTAAAAACCACACTGCTTTGATATATGTGTAGTGTAGACCAGGTTACAAGAGACAAAACCACAAGACCTTTATCTGCACTTCAAAGTCAGCCAAAAAAAAAAAAAAAAAAAGAAGGTAAGTGTAGGTAAACTCCAAAACTGCCAACCTAAGTCTCGAAGCCCAAACACTTCAAATCCTACATCCTAAGTGTGGATTCCATCAGGGGTCTGAGGAGAGAGAAGCAGATGGTGGCTGCACAGGGAGTGACATCGTGTACACAGATGTGGCCACAGATAGGAGACTACTGTCCAAAAAATGGACCAAGAGTGACAACCTGGTATGGAGTTATGCCTCTAGGATAAGACAGCATCCAAGAATGGGAGATAAAAATCTCCATGTGTTGTTTCAGTGTCTTGAATCCTTACCCTGAACTTGTTGTCAGGGTTTTGGGTTATGGGTGTTTTTTTATCTCCAGAGATTCCAGCTGCTGATGACAGACCTCAGGCCACCTACCTAGACCACACAACCAGAAAGTGCCAAGTCTGGTAAGCAAGCACAGATTACTGAAGTCACTGGCTCCAAAAATGACCAGTGGGCCTGAAGAGGTTATTCCTAGAGGATCAGCTCCCTTAGGCTAATGAGGTCTTAGGTGTGTTTGTCCCTTTATCTTATCTGATCTTGACTGCAGCCCTCACCAGGTTCAGATAAAAGGGACATCTACTGCTCAGAAGTCTTCTTCTCTGGAACCAAGAAAGTACATAATTCAAGAAACTTTGGGGAAAGCCTCACCTCCCCCCAAGAGAATTTCGCTCACATCCTGAGGCTGATCAACCTGTATAGTGAATTCATCGCACACACTTCCTACAGCAAGTCACCTCTGTGGACAGAGTAGACCCCTAGGCCTTGTCCAGGGCCATGTCAGTTTCCTAACACCAAAAGGAAATTCCTCTATCACAAGGTGAACTGAAACCACACACAGCCCTAGAGGGCAGAGAGTCCTGCTTTATCTAAATCAGAGCCTGTCTCTCTGTGATTCACTGCGGAGGGTGCGCTCTCCTGTGACCAATGAGTCCCGCTTAATTTGGCAGTGATTATGCGGGTTGCTGGCCCTCTAAACCCCTTTGAACTTGTAATTGCTGCTGGTTTAAATAATGAACATTGAGGGGAGTTGGATTCATAAAACTGTACATAGTAACATTTTTTTTTCTCCCCTTTGTTTTGATACAAGTGTACACACAAACACACACACACACACGCAGGCACACACTCTCTGAAGCCAGGCTTTATCAGAATAAACTGCCGTCTTGTTCATGTTGGATAGGAAGGCAGATCCTCGGTGGGGGAGTGGGAAAGTGGGGGGTGGGTGGCAGGAGAGCATCTGGGATCTGTGCAAGAGAAGAGTGGGAAGGCCCCGCTGTCACAGGGAAGGAGGAGCAAGAGCCCTCATGAATATTCATAGCTAATCACATCTGTAGCAGGCTTGCTTTCTACCTTTCTTTCCCTGTGCAGGGCCACATAGAGAATTATGCGAACAAAAGCAGGGAAATCCACAGCTTCCTCAGGCTCCAGATTGACTTACGGTAGCAAACTTTCCCTATGCTTGGAAAAACCCTACATGTGGATTTTGAAATGTGAAAGTCTATAGAATGAGCTGCCGTAACTTTCCATGATGGAAGAAAACCACCTCATCGCCACAGCCACGAGGAGCAAAAAATCACACACTTAGAGAACACACTGATGAGTCAGGCCAGGCTTTCTTTCCCCCACCATGGGTCAAATTTCCCATCCTTTAATCTGGCAAAAGACACATCTGATGCTGAGGAAAATGAAATGGCATTGATAACGGGGCGAAAACCAAAGTTAGCCAAGTCAGCCTGCTCTCACCCTTCCCGAAACAACAAAAGAATGAACGATAAATTTAGCGGCCTCCTGTTCAGTTTTCAAACAACACTGCTGAGATTTATAGCTTCCCAGCTCCCATGGCTAACTAAGCTGCACACAGAAAGCTATCTGTTTTTTATTTCACTCCTCTTTCTCCAGTTTTTTGTTCCTTTTTCTCTTTGCAGTTGTTTGTTTTTTGTTTTTTTTTTTTTAACTCTGCATTTTCTTGTTCCTGGTTTGAGTCGAATATCAAAGGCCAGTGCTATTTGGGAGACTCCAGCTTGCAAAAGCCACTCAAGTGGATTATCTCAAACCTGTACCACAACATGGCAGACAGTGGCCAACAAGAACTGTGTCAAATCTAGCAACTTAAAAAAATCCTCAGCCAAGCAGTTCCAGAAAGGGTCAGTGAAGTAAGAGTAAGAAAGGTTTGGGAGAAGCTTGGACTCAAAATGTTCTTAAACAGTAAAGAACACTGGAGTCATGCTCACTGGAAAGAAAAAAGAAATCCTTACTGTTAGGCATATAACAGGGACTTTTGCCTTTGGGTTGCTCGTACTTAAAACAGCTACACATTAATTAAAAATGAAGTCTGTGTACAACTTAGGAATCATTTTTATTGATGTAATGGTGTCCCCCGAAATAACCAGCAGATGGATTCCCACCCCCTCAATGAAACACTGAAACAAATTGCAGAATTGTCAAAATTTTATCGTGAAGATACACTCTATAAAAAGGTTGATTTAAATGAATTGTAAATTTGCTTCATTGCACAATATTTTTCTAAAATTACAACCGGAAAGTATTCTCTGTTTAATTTTTTAGCATATCCTTTCGCAAAACACATCTGCTGTGAAATATTTCTGATTCGTGCTAACTGCTTTTTAACAAACACACAGTTGTCACTATGCCATCTAATTTTATTGGGGCAAAAAGTACCATCCCTTCCCCTCTCCCCACAGTATCAATCTTTCCTATTCCATTTCCATTGAGGCAAAGAAATGAAAATTGAAGTTTTATATGCAAAAGGATAGAGAGGAGAGTAAAGATATAAGGCAGGGTGAAAATGCAGTTTAAAAAATAGTAAACAGAGAAAGTGACTGAAATTAGGGAGAAAAACAAACATGAAGAAAGTGTATCAGATTCTGTAAAATTATTTTAAAGTCTATAAACAGACTTTAAAAAGTACCACTAAGGCCAGGTGTGGTGGCCTGCGCCTGTCATCCCAGCATTCGGGAGGCAGAGACAGGAGGATTGCTGAGTTCGAGGCTTGCCTGGGCACCATAGTGAGCTCAGGGCCAGCCTGAACTACAAAGCGAGACCCTGTCTCAAAAAAAAAAAAAAAAAAAGTACCACTAAGTATCTGTCGAGGCAGCCCAACCATAAAAAGGATAGCAAAGGAACACCTAGCTCTGAGGAGTGAAAGGGAAACTACTGGTTAGAGTCAACTCTCAATTCCCCCCTTATTTCTATTGCATCCCCTTTGTAGTTTATCTCATCAGGAGAAAAGTGGGATTTAATAGGTTCAGGATGGAAATGACTCGATAACACTGAGCATTTTGAATTTTTTCACCTTCAAAATCATGGGAATTAAAAATACTCCTGTGCCTAAACCCAGTGTAATGAGAAGAGCCCGCCTTCTCCACTGTTTATTTAGGAATGGAACAAATGCTTCACTCACTCTCCACCTCTCTGTCCATCAGACAGCCCCCAGAGAGCCATCTTTATCATATCCGCTTGACAAAGGAGGAAACTGAGTCTATTAAGACTTGCCCTCAATTGGTGAGAAACACTGACGTCTTGTCAAAAGCTTTCAATTACTCTGTGATCACTGAGTATCTTTGTATCTGGCATAAAAAATCTCCATACTCCAAATACCTTGTAGGGTCATCCTGACACAATCACAGCACCGACAAACAATAACCATCGCTAGCCTGTGTCTAAATCAAGGAACCATCTTTCTCTCTCATAGCCAGTACCTGGGATATGTGCTTTGGAAAGAGGTGGAAATGTGGCTAACTCACCCATAATTGATATCTTGTTTCTATTTTGGATCTATTCTATTATCCAATGTGAAGCCAACAAACAGTGTCCATTTTTCAAAACAGTGTTGACTTTTGTGGAAAACATAAATGACAATAATCAAACATATTTCTATTTCATTTATTGTAGGGACTAATTTTCAACCCCAGCACTAAAACTTAAAACTTCATAAAATATCCAAGAGTCCAAGCAGGTTTTCATCCACTCATTCATTCCTCTGCCATGTGCCAGCACAACAAAAGAAATTTGTGTTCCTAGGATGGAAAGGACAGCAAGCAGCTGTTTCCACTAGTGGCAGGGAGTGAGGAGCATGTCACACACAACTTCACACAGGCCCCTGTCTTTCTCCTTATACACGAGCTGTGGGACAGAGAGAGTAGTGCGGGTGCTGTGGCCCCATCTCCAACAGTTCAGCACACTGTGGGTAATGACCAACACCAATCACTAGCAGCCAGGTCAGGCTCTGCTGGTCCCACACAACATTAACCACAGCATTACCCCTGACCACCCACGGCTATAATTTATGTCCTGGGGTGAAGGCTGGAGGGGAAGAGGAAGAGTGATTATTATGTATCAGCCATGCTCACATGGGACAGTCTGCTTTACATATTCTAATCTAGCTGGTCCCTTTCTTCCCAGACAGTTCTACCCATTTAACAGATGGAGGTCTCATGATGCTAAAAATCTGTCCAAAGCAACAGTGCTACTACTAAATGGCATCCTGTGAAGCCTACTCAAGGCTACCTGAACAGAAGGGGTTCCTGAGCTGCTAAGACCACTGACTGTTCTATTTTGTGTTTAGGAGAGGAATGACAAAAGTTCCTAAGACAAATCACTCTTCCAAATCTGATATTTTTGGATGCATTTTGTCTGATACCACCTTCTCTCCTTCTCCTTCATCCTGCCCAGGCTATGTCAGGGGAATATGTATGCACTGTATCTATTGTATATAGATGAACATTTTGAATATTTCAGAGTAGTTTTGTTACAAAATCAGTAGACCACCACTTATTTTATTAAATTGCACAGCATTTAGAAAATTAAAATAAATGCTTCTACTTTGGGGATAAATTTAGAACCCCAATAGAAAAGCAAAATATATGGTGTGTGTAGATGCACACAGAGCCCAGAGGGGTCCAGAGGGGAAGAAGGCTGTGGACGGAGAAGGGCTGGGCCCAACTGCAGGAACCTGTCTTTGGTAACTACCCAGCTTGTTCCAACAGCACACAGCATGGATTCAGATCTAATCCCAACAGAAGTGACAAAATCCAAAACCACAGGCGCAAACACTGGCTTTCAAGTGCTGTGGGAACGGAGACATTTGTTTAAGTAACCACTGTTTTAAAATTGCATACATAGTAACACCAAAATAAACAGCTTGCAATGCTGTTTATTTTAAGATACACAATAGCAATGTAAAGTGTGGCATGCCCTAGATCCCGGGAGCCCGAACATAATTTATAGTTGCAGAGAACCCTAGGAGGACTGAACTGCTCGCCAGGACTGTCTACTTCCTGATTAGATAACAGTGAAGGTCAGAACGCACTGCTTTTTGTGCGGCAAGGAGCAAGCCAGCCACCACAAAGCCCCTGCTCCTCCTGCTCGCTGTGAATTATGAATCAGGTCCTGTGGAGAGCCACGTTTGCCAAGTCCCTGCTACAAAGCATGTATTAATCACAGGTCCTGAGGAAGGGTCAAGAACGCACAGTCTGACAAACCAGGAAATGAGCCTCCTCGGCGACCTCAGTCGTGCCCCTCCCGGGGCTGAAAATTGAAGCAGGAAAAGAAAAGAGAAGAGAAAAAATCCTGAAACGATGCAAGCTGGCTGGGCACTGAGACATATGTAAAACTGAACTCCAAGGAGCGGCGGTCAGATCAAACAGCCCGACACATGGTCAAATCAGAACTCGGTTTGTGGGTTATTTTCACAATAAGGGAATCATCCCTTCCACTTTCTTTTTTTCTGCGCTTTCTTCCCTTATCCAGGTGCTCCCAGGAAACCTTCAGAGAAGTCTTTACATCCGCTTTTCTACTTCAGTCTTCCACGTCGTTACTGGGTGCTTTTCCACCACCCAAGCTTAGTGAAATGCCTGTAACCCTAACAGTGTTCCTCCGGGCTTCCCGGTCTTCCTCTCCTGTTTCCCACATTCTACGTGTAACTTTCTCCTCTGCCCTCACTCCCACCTGCCAAGTCACAGGAAAACATGAAAATCAGGAAAATATATAAAAATGTTTATCTTTTCCATATGCATTATTCCTTATATATTGTATTTGACTTTTGGAAACTAAAATATTGCTTCCCAGAAACTCTCTGCTAGGGGCTGAATTATGGTGGCTCTGAACTTCATGTGCCGGAGCCCCAGCCTCCAGGAGGACTGAACAGGCTGCTGTCCTCAGTTAATGACAGTTTGACTTCGGATGTTTTGACTCTTTGGTGCTGGAGAAGCTCTACATGCCCAGAACCACATGGGGAATTCTGAATCCTTTTGGGGGCAGCCATATGCGGCCACAGTGGTTTACAACTCCCAGTCAGCTCCAACCCGCAGTCTACAGTGCCTACGCGGTTATGTCATGATGTTTGTGGCATGGTTAGATTCAACGTATTTTAACTTACAGTATTTTCTATTTTTGATTAGTTATTGAGATGCAGAATCATAAGTTGAAGAAATCTGTGTTCAGAGACAAAACTGCTGGGATGGGGTCCTAGTCCAGTCAGACTGGGGAGCCTAGGAGAGAGAAGTTTAGGAGAGAGAAGCCAAGGGAACACTGCAAAGATAGCAAAAAGGGGAGTGGGTGAATGCCACGCAGGAAAGAACTTTCCACAGAGCAAACCTCCCAGCACCGTGATCCAGGGCTTTCCAACCTCCAGAATGGAGAGAAATTACTTTCTGATGTTTCAACCACTGGTCCATGCCATTTTGTCACAGTAACCTGAAGAGGCCAATACACTCTTCCACGGACATCACCTTTCATTCTTCCTCCTTCTGAGACCCTTGGGAATCAGAGCCAACACTGTAGACTGTTCTGCTCCTTCCTCAGAGTTCACAGCGTGCCCTGCCATCTTCTTCCCATACTGTTGCCAGGACAACGGGGACCGCTAAGTGCTCCCAGGAACGCAACAAATTCTTAGGCTCTGTAACATTCCACCTGCCATGTCACATGACCTCCTGGGGACGGTTCCACAGGCATGACAAAGACCTTCCTCACAGCTTGCCCCCTCTCAATTCCAGTGTCATCCGTCTCTACTTTTCTAGCCCTCAAATTCTTCAACTGGAGATGCTGCACTTCCAAGATCACAAATCCTACTATTCTCACTCTGCTTCCCTGTCTCTCCTAAAGATCCGCACCATGGGTTTCCGATCTTCCCAATATGCTACACCCAGTACCCAGAGAAACTCCCTGGTACCCAGCACAGTTCTTCATTAAAATAAAGCGTACTGTCCTATAGTGAAAATGTAGTACATATTTGATAGAAAATTTAAAGTATAAAACATAAAAAAGTTATCACCCAGATTTTACTACCCAAGGAGGACCTTGCATACATTTGTGCCTATATCCATATATATTTTATTTTACAAGATTGGAATTATAATATATACACTGCCCTATGACTGCCCTATTTTATCTCACTTAGCAATACATAAAGATTTTCCCATCTCTCAAAAAATTTTAGTAATATCATTTTTAATGCTAACATATTATTAGTCCACTAACATTCTACTAGGGTCTCTTATATTTCTTAATTTAGGTGGTGTTTCATTTTTTCTTGTTATAAATAATACCTTTAAATACAGTCTGGCATAGTTTTGAGTATATTTCTTATTTCTTCATGATGAATTTCTAGAAACTGGATTATTGGATCAGAATTTGTCTTTTAGAACATATTGCCAATTTAAACTTCAGAAAGCCCATGTCCATTTTCATTGTCATTAAAGTGGATATTTCTTTACACCCTGTACATTATATTTTTCATTATTTCTTAATTTCTAGCAGATAAAATATTCTGTTGATCTGTAAAACTATTTGGTTACTAACATTAAACACTTATTAAAGGTGTACTGGCCACTTGCATTTCTTTTGTGAATGGATCTATTCATCTCTGCTTTTTCAACTATTTCTTTTTTTCTTATTGACATTTGTAGTATTTATCTATTAAGAAATTCACCATTGTGTTCACTGTCATTTCCTGTTATATAATGTTGAACATATTTTCACCTGTTTAATGTTTGACTTTATTTTGTGTAGAGTGTATTCTTGATTCAAAAGCTTTTACTTTACATTTATTTAACTTAATTGATATCATTCTCTATTATAATTCCTTTAATTTTATGCACCAAAAGATTTCACTAAACAAATGTAAGAGAAATAGTCATAGCACCTCAAAGAACTCTTAAATATGAAACTTATTTTTGAATATTGATTGTTTTTAAGAGTTGGATCCTTTATTAAAACCACTGACAAAATTATTCTCCCTCTCTCAACTGACTTGATCTTGTACCTTCAAAATTCCTAAATTTCAGCCGGGCATGGCGGCTCATGCCTGTAATGCCAGCACTCGGGAAGCAGAGACAGGAGGATTGCTGAGTTCGAGGCTTGCCTGGGCCACATAGTGAGCTCAGGGCCAGCCAGAACTACAAAGTGAGACCCTGTTTCAAAAAAAAAAAAATTTCCTAAATTTCCCTCTCTGTTGGGGTTGATTTGAGGATTTTTACTATTTAAATGACCATCCTGTCTGCCCTGTTAGCCATTCACACATAGTGCAGCTCTACCATGGATTTAACAATACAAGATCCCCTCATTTTTCTTTTTTTTTTTTTAAAATAACCTGACTTTATTTTCTTCCTCAGTGAACCTGAGAGTCGCTTTTCTGTTCTACTCCCAGGAAAGTGCATCTGACAGAATTCTGACTTTCTGTCCTGTGTTCCAAGCACCCCTTGTACTGTCCCTCTCCCGCAGTGTCTGTCCAGGCTTTCTTAGGTTGTCCTGTCTCCTATCCGCTGCCATCCACCTCTCTCCTGGTTCCTAGTCCTGGCTTAGAGAGGACAACACCACATGGAAAGACCCCTCCGGCCTGGGCCTCTGCCTGAGGCTACGCAGTACGCAGCAGTAATTTACTCTCCCTCACCCCCTCTGCAGCCCCCCAGCCTTGAGTCTCAGCATAGTGCTGATCTCCATTTTTTTCCTTTTGAGCCTGGATCAGCCAATGTCATTCTCTGCCTCTCCAGCCTCTGCTCTACACCCCATTTACTGCCTTGCTGAAGGCCCTTCACCCCAAGCCCTCATCTCCTTTGTCCTCCCCCCAGCTCAGCCAGCTCACTCATTGGCCTGTGGAATTCAAAGGTAGACCATGACCTGAGAGTGCCAAGGGGAAAGGCTTATTTTTAGTCACACTGTCCTTGATCTTTCTACAGAATCTACTTCCCCGATGGTGAAACTCCTTTCTAACCAACGTCTTTGGTTACACTCTTACTAGTCTGCATTCCTGCCTATCCCTTTAATTCACTCTCCCAAAGGACCCTAACTCCTTTCTCTCTGCCTGTTCTCTCTCCCTTACTAACTGTATTGGGTCCCGCAGTCTCAAACATTACTTCTGTTAAGATCAGCCGCCACTGTCAAACTATCATGCTACCACAATCAGCTTCATGCAAATTCCTCAGCCAAAATCTGGTTAGCCAAAGCTCTCCTTGGTGTTCACCCATTCCCGCCCAAACCCCAGCCAAGCAAATGCTGTCTGGAGCTCTAACACTGGGAGACCTCTGTCTGAAAAATCAAAGGGAAACTGACTTAGCATCCAGGTTGACACTTTCCTCAGAGATAAAATTACAGTCCTACCAGTGTCTTGCTGTGATGAGGTAACTTAACACCCAGCATTGCATTCCTTCACCTTTCCTACACAGGAGCTGTGGGACTGATATAAAACCCCTCTTGCCACTGGCTTCACCAGCATGAACCATGGAAGGATGGTGACCACTTCATTTTCAAGACAAAGAGCTTATGGGCAAAGATGTCCAAATCCCTGAAGGTTTGTTTGAAAGCTGGTGCAACACAATAAAGAGCAAGTTTATTCAGAGGTTAATTTGCTTCATCTACTGCTTTCTTCTAAGCTTGAATGTACAGATTTTCAAATATCATGTTGACTTTTATGATCCCACTGGGCCTGTGTCACACATGGTACCAGTGGCCTCTGAGTCTTTTGCCCCATCCCTAGTCCAGCTCATGCTATCTGTAGGATCTGATTCCCATTTCACACTTAGGTCAAAGGACAGAAGTACAATGTTTTTCTCTGACTAGTATTTCACCTGTAGCTAATTTCAGGTTGCACAGAACTAAGAGAGAGCTAATTAATTATTCCAGGAAATCAGATTAGAACATTGATGATATCACTGAGCACTTGCATAGTATCTTGCCCTTTTCAAAGGGCTATTCCTACTCTTCACTAATCTCAAAATAATGAGATTCAACATTGCTGGTCATTTGAGAGATACACATGAAAACCAACACTGAGATTCCATCTCACTCCCAAAGAATGGCTGCTATCATGAAATCAATTTAAAAAAATGCTGGTGGTGGTTAATGTGGACTGGTACAACCACTGTGGAGATCAGTGTGGAGATTCCTCAAAAACATGAGGATTTGAGGTCCCATTTGATCCTGCTAGTTCCCTGCTAGGTATATTCACAAAAGAATTAAAAGCATCACACACCACAGCTACATATATGTTACTATTTTTATAGAAGCAGTTTGTAGTAGCTAAATCTTGGAAACAGCCCAAATGCCTATCAACAGGAGACTGGACAAAGACAATGTGGATTTTTAAAAATTTTATAATTATTATTATTTTTTGGTGGTACTGGGAATCGAACTTTGGCCCTTGTGCTTCCAAGATAGGTGCAGTACCACAGGAGCTAAATTCACAGGTGGATTTTTTTTAAATAAAATGAAGTATTACTCAGCCATAAAGAATGAGAAATTAGAGACATTTATAGCTAAAGGGGTACATACTGAGGCCTTACTCATAAGTGAAATAAATAGGACACATGTATAATATCACAGTTTCTCTAGTGTTAGTAACTGAAGATGTAAATGTGGTCCAGAATGTATGATAGGTATCATGAAATAGGAAGAAAATGTTCAAAGAAAATATTCAAAGGTGGGAGCAGGGGAAAGAGAAGGTAGGAAAGAAAAACTTTGATAGTAAAAAGCAAAAAATAGAAACAGCTTATTTATATGGGAATGGAAGGTTAAAGGGAAGGTAGGGGAATGGGAAAAAATAAAAATCAAGATATGTACAGGTACAAATTTTCAATGAGGAATGTGATTGTAATGCATTGCTAAAATATAGGAAGAAGCTATTTATTTTTAAAAAGAAATACACCCTGGTATAAGTTACATGACTTGTGCTATAGATCTGGGATACCCAAAGGCTGATAGGAGCTGAGGATGAATCTCAGTTTGGCCGTCCTTCCACTGCCTCTTGAACATAACCTTAGAAATGTAGGAGCTGGGGATTTAGCTCAAGTGGTACCACACCTACCTTGGAAGCACAAGGGCCTGAGTTTGATCCCTGGCACCACAAAAAAAAAAAAAAAAAAAAAAAAAAAAAAAAAAAAAAAAAAAAAAAAAAAGAAATGTAGGAAATGATTTCACTGTGCCTTAGCACGTTTGTTTTGATAAACACAGAAAAAGAAGAGCATCTTCACTAAAGGTAGGAAAATCACTGATTTTTTTAAAATGAATTATAAACATTTCCATTGTCTATTCCCAAAAAGTTCCACCTGAGATTCATGAGAATTTAAGCTCAACACTTCCTCTAATTGGTTATACAATTTCTAATAAGCCCAGGAGTATCTGGGATTTTCAGGGACAGGAGAGAAGTATGTAATATCAACAAGCATTATGTCTCTAACATTTTCTTCAACTTTGCCTTGAAAAGGTTCATATATGTCATATATACATACATATATGTATATATACATAAATGTTATACACACAAGTCTTTCCGCATAGCTATATTTGATCATCCAGGTAACTCACCAGAGGGCAGAAAAGCTTTGATTAGCCATAGAGGGTATTTATCAAGGAACCATCAAGACATCAAATAAGATTTTGCCACATGAGCCTCAACTCCGGGCCCTGACTAAGAATGACCCCACATTCCTGCGCTTTCTACCACCTTTTCCCAGTTCTCTGTGAGACAGGATTTACAACAAATGTAACAAGTCACCAGCAGCCTGCAGGTCCCTGAAACACTGAAATGGAGCCTGTAACTTTTCACCATGGGGAAAAAAATAAGACTGCTTTTATAGAGAGTTCCAACATGTCACCAAACCCACAGGGAATAATCCAGTATTCACTACTTCTATTAATAAAAGCTGTTTTCTTTTTAAAAGACCAGTGTAGCACCACCCCTCATACACTAGGGTTATTTACTGTGTGTGTGTGTGACAAGGGCTTACCACATACTCCAGAAAGAAATAAGCCACTTTCCATAGTGTTAGGACTTAAGTCATGAGAGGATTTTTTGTTGAATTATGAAAATATAAAGTTTGTGCTCGCTTCGGCAGCACATATACTAAAATGAAGTTGTCACATTCTTTCGAGGCAAAGTCAATTCTGAGATATTTGTAACTGTAGGGGGATGATGCAAAAAATTTAGACAGATATATAGTTGTTTTACAATGTGAAACTTCAGGATCAAAATTAGGAGTGGAAGTGATCTTTGGAGCAGGAATTGAGGAGAACAGACCTTCATTATCTAGCTACATTACACAAAGCAGATATCAGCAAATTCGGGGCCGATTAGAAGAGGAGGGCTGATTATTATCCTATGTTAACTTCCTGAAATGTTTAGAATAACTAGATCACAGTATCTTTCCATCTCTTCCATTCCAGAGTCCCACAACACAAATCTCTTCAGTTAGTGAAGTTCCAGTAACAGGATAGAAGTATGTAACAGTTATAATTTCTGTGTGCGTTTGGACATTAAAGTAAGATTCAACAAATATCCATGTTAGCTATTATAGCCAAGAAGTGAAACTATTGTCTAAGAAAATTTATCTGCCACTATATTGTGACTTGACAACTTATCCACTGTTAGATAAAAACAATTCAAATTAGTTCAGGCAGATTTGGGACTTGGCAGTTCAAAATATGAATAGCAAGTAGAAAAGCATGAAAAAGGCATTACTATTACATTTTAAGAGGATAATACACCTTTAAAGGGTCCAGTGATTTCTCTACATACTGTAAACAACCACTGCCAATCAATTTAGCAAGCAGCACGTGGCGCCTACACGTCATAAGGCAAATTCCATCCAAACAAACGGACGCTTCCTACCCCCAGTCACGTCTCTATGCTCAGCAGGAGCAGTGGGCTGGATATCATCTTTACACTTCATAATCTGTTCCAAACAGCAAAAACAGACTCCGGGCCAGGGGAAGTAGGGCATTCCCAGGACTCCTCCGAAACCTGGGCACGACACTCTGAAGTCAGCCTTTGTCCTCATCGTTGAGGTCACTCAGGACCCTGTCTCACGGCAAAGCTGCCAGACGTGCGGCGCTCTCCTAACCCAGTGGGCTGGGCCTTGAATTCTTGGTAACTCCATCTCTCCACCGAGAGCTCTCGGAAACCATGGTCATGCGGCATGACGAAATGGAAATTTTTCCTATGATTTGAATGAATATTCAGGGGTTTCACTAAACAGCATTTAATGGCATTCTATTCTTAGAGTTTTTAAATAGCTGAATATTCAGATATGCTCACACCTTCTATTTTCTTTTATTCAAGGGTCCTCGATTCCCAAGCTCTTTGAATCCTTTAAAGTATTTTTTAAACAATTATACTTCAAGTGATATTTTATGAGATTGGGTGCTAAACTTTGAGCTAATAATTATTTTAGTTCCTTTTTGATGGTAATTTAATAAGGATTTCATTCTTTAATCTTCTTATTCAATTACTTATTTTTTTTCAAATAGACTATTTTTTAGATTAATTTTAGCTTCATGGTACAATTGAGAGGCAAGAGGAGAGATTTACCACAGACTTCCTCCATGCCGGTGGCTCGCCTGCACACATCTCATCAGCAGCTCTCGCGAGAGCAGTGGCACATTCAGGTCTGTCAGTGGACCTAGGCGGGAATTCTCAGAGCCCGAGTTTAGGGTTCCTAATGGTGTATATGCCCTGGGTTTGGATAAATGTGTAACACCATATGTCTACCATCGTCATGTGGAACAGAATCACTGCGAACCCCTTAAAATCATCTGTGCTCTGCCTATCATCTATCGATTTCTATAAAATGTCTGACAGGCTGGAAATAGTCCCAGTTACTCAGGAGGCTGAGGCAGGAGGACTGCAAACTAAGGTCTAGCCTGGGCAACTTAGTGACTCAGCAAAGATCCTGTCTGAAAAGAAAATAAGAGCGCTCAGTTAAAGGTTCTGGGTTCAATCCCCAGTACGGGGGAATGTACCATTTAGTAGCTGCTATTTGGGGAGTGTCTCACTCTTTTATAAACAGATTGGCTAATGTAATGCAAAACTCTTGTAACTTTTTTAGATAGTTTAACATCAGGGACACCCTATGCCCCTCATGATGACGTTGCTTCCCTGGGGTTTGGAGCCATGTGGACAAAGACTGCTTGCTGAACCCCAAACACACAAGTGTGTTCTATGCAGAATCCCTTTTCTAAAGACCAGGTTAGGACCAAAAGAAAAAAAGTGGTATCAAAGCAGTATGTGCATGAATACCCACCCCCCCCCACACACACACACAACCCTGAAGTCAGACAAAGTCAATTCAGTTGCGATTCCTTTCTAGAGGAGTTTCTAAGATTCAACACAACATTAAATTTTTGAGAAATTGTAAAAACGATTTCCTTAATTTGAGAAATTTGAGAAATTGTAAAAACGAAGACAGATGGTCCACAGAACTGACTTATGTCCTCTGTTCTTCACTGAAGAAGGGAGGGAGCAGAAACTTTGATAAAGGCAGAAGCCAGTGCACAGGTCACTAGTAACACTTCCTATTGGCTTTCTGGGAAGCCACACGGAACACTCAGGCTTCCTCTTCTAGATGTTCTTCAAGACCAAGTGTCACTGCTGTGCAGACACTGGTGGTCACAGCCTGTGGGCAGCACCCTCCTGCCCCGGGAAGGACAGATGGCATGGAGGCCGGAAGCTCAGAACTTGGGCAACTCCAACACAACCATTCTCACACCCCGATCTCCCGCCCCCAGCCCTCCAGATCATTATGCGGTACAACGAACACTCAAGCTTCCAATTAATGGGAAACGCTGCCCTAGAGAACAATCCTTAGGACGGAGTGCCCATGAGAAAATAAATCACCCAGCTTTCTTGTTTAAGGCATTGTGACATCATGTCCTGAAATTTAACAGAGATAACACCAATTCAGGCAATCTCCAGTCTAAGGTTCCATTCAAATAACTCACAGGTCCTCTCTTCTGGGAAGCAAAAAACAACAAACAAACCATCAAAAAACCCACAAAAACCACAGTGCAAAGGCTACAACAAAAGGCGCATCCTCCCTCTATGGTGCACTTGGGGGAACTATCTCTGCCGGCCTCTCAGCTGTGTACTCCACAAGTGCACTTCCGTCCTGGCCATGAGCCCCACCTGTACTCAGGACACATCTGCCTCTCTGAATAGAAGAAAGGCCACCTCATCTCTCACTACACAGTAAGGCTACCATCCTATACCTGGTTTTAACTTGGCACTTAACTGTTAGTATCAACTATGGTAAGTCCATCCCAGAATCATGAAGGTATTAATTTCTAAGCAAAAAAACTAATATTCATGAAATGCTAATTTGATCAAGCACCGAAGGTTCTTACAAGATGTCCAATGATTAAAACTGTCACAGTGTCTTTGTGGATATGCTTTTGGAAATAGATACATGGAGAAATTGGAGTAAAGACAAACACACTGGGCAGCACTATATACATAACCCGCACAGATTCTGGGAACTACTAGCAGTCTAAAGCCTACAGAAATCCAAATGTACAATCCAAGTCCGAACACCAGACACTTGTGCCATGGGTCAGAGCTCACAGATCCACTACATCCTCAGCCAAGAAGCATATGAACAAATGTTCAACATTGCTGGTCGTTTGAGAGACGCAGATGAAAACAACACTGAGATTTCATCTCACCCTACAAAGAATGGCTGCTACTGCAAAATCAACCAACAATAAATGCTGGTGAGGCTGTGGGGAGAAAGGAACCCTTCTCCACTGTTGGTGGGATTGTAGACTTGTGCAACCATTGTGGAGATCTGTGTGGAGATTCCTCAGAAAACTAGGATTAGAGGTCCCATTTGACCCTGCTATTCCCCTGCTAGGAATATACTCAAAGGAATTTAAAAATCACATTGGAAAGACATATGTACACTCTTGTTCACAGCAGCTCAGTTCATGATAGCTCAATCTTGGAAACAACCCAAATACCCATCAACTGGAGACTGGATAAAGAAGGTGTGGGGTTTTTTTAATATAATGGAGTATTACTCTGCCATAAAGAATGACAAGTTTCATTCATTTATGTGCAAATGGATACACCTGGAGGACATACTAATAAGTGAAATAAATTATGCAAATACCAGATCTTTTCTTTGGTATAAGAACCTGTAGATAAATGAGTTCTAGAATGCATGATACTTTTTGTAAAATAGGAAATAGCCAAAGGGAATTTGGTGTGGGAACGTACTGAGGAGAAAGAATAAATATGATTTGGAAAGAAAATGAAAGAGCATGTATATAAGGAGTGGGGGATTGTGAGTGGGTAGGGATGTGGGTAAAAATGAGAATTAACTTGTGTCATATACTGGTACAAATTCCCCAATGTTGTGTGTGATTGTGAGTTGTATATAAAGTGTAGCAATAAAAATCCACTGCATCCTATGAGCCCTGTGACACCCCCACCAGTCAAGCAGGTCAGATACTTAATATTCGTTCTGGGAAGGTAGGAAGGAGGATCAGAGATGCTGAATCACTCATCCCAGAGGAGTGAACTCAAACCTGAGTCTTCCAATTTCCCATCCTGGTGACCCCCTTAAAAATCATGCCGTACTCTAGCAAAGAGCCCAGAGTTCATCAACTTGAGAAAGCAAGCATCTCTACCTTCTGATAAACCGGGGTGCAAAGCACCATGGGAAAAGGTCCACGAGGGCTTATGAACTCCAGCCTACCCCCCCGACCCCGGGAGGCTCACCAGGTCTCTACAGCTTTTAGCTGTCTCTCCTGCCACCTCTC
The DNA here is from genome assembly GCA_004025085.1 of Thryonomys swinderianus. Lineage (NCBI taxonomy): Eukaryota > Metazoa > Chordata > Mammalia > Rodentia > Thryonomyidae > Thryonomys > Thryonomys swinderianus. The sequence continues at coordinate 69,356 of PVIC010000187.1, forward strand.
TCAATCTCTCTCTGATACTATGACCAACCAGCTGTGAGCAGCACTTAAATGTGGACATGAATTTAGACTGATGTTAGACCTTGTTCTCCTGCTAGGTGTGTGGGATTTATCTGGCAAAATCTGGACTCCTTAACTCCTACAGTACTAGCAGAGTATATGGTAACATGAGATGCCCAAGAGAACTGGTCAAACCCTCCTGGTACCCATTTGACTAGATTAAACTAGTCAGGCATGCCAGGGTCCTACTATAATGCCAGCAAAGAAGAAAGCTGACACTGGGGCACTGCAAGCTCAAGTCTCACCTAGACGACTCAGCAAGACCATGTCTCAAAATAAAAAATAAAAGGGACTAGTGCTCAGTAAGTAGTGCTCCTGAGTTTGAATCCCAGCAACCCCCCCCACTAGATTAAACTAAGAATTATAATGAATTTATATTAAATACTTAATATAAGAATCAGACAAGGCACTGAGTACTTTACAGAATCTCATTTAATCTCATTAATAATCTTACTATGAGGGGTGAAATTACCCCATCTTTCAGACATGGGAAGTAAGGCTCAGAGCCGGTCTTATCTTAGGAGCAAAGGATCTGTGTTGTACACTCCAGACTCAGCTCCTAACCCAGACAAAGCAAACTCTCTTTGAGAAAGAAGCCACTTGGTTCTGCCCAAAAGGAAGAGAACTGGCTAAAAGGCTAAAAATAATCTAGTCTCTCCCTGCCCTCTGTGTGTGTGTATGTCTATGTATGTAAACACACGATATAATCAAAAACTTGGAATGAGTACGTTTGCTGTCCTTCTGTCAGAGGGACCTGTCCTTCTAACAAGACATACAGCTGTGTTACTCCTAAGTTGAGGTCTCTGCCTTTGGAGAACAATGTATGTTAACACCCATTTTTATTACCAATCCCATAAAACGCCTTCTCAGAAGCAAGGAGGGTAAAGGAGAACACACTGAATAACAGGCTTCTCACCTCTCTTCCTCTCCTGTAGTCACAGGTAGAGAGGAGACGGAACAGCTTGCCAAAGACAAAGGGCAGAGTTCAGAACCTATGACCTATGACTTCTGAAAGGACAGATGAGATTATATCCCAGGAAAGTAAAACTTGCTTCTGATCCAGTACACATATCTGTGAAAAATAAAATCTCACAGCTCAGTGTGAGTTTTACCTCTGTGCTCTCAGGGGAGACTTTCAGTCAAAAATGGAGATGAAAGGGCCGGGGATTTAGCTCTGTAGTTCTGGTACCTGCCTTATAACTGCAAGGTCCTGAGTTTGATCTCTGGTTCCAAAACAAAATAAAAAGAAAAAACAAAACAAATGAGGAAGTAGGATCTCGGGTGGAACAATTTCTGCTTTTCTTCCACAGGCAGGTGCACTTTGAGCAGCAAGGGAAGCCTGGAGGTAGCACATGGAAGTGGCTGAGAGCCCACCTGAACCACCTAGGCCTTCTAGACATGGAGCAGGTTTTCACGGTGATAAGTGAACTGTCAGCCTGGGTATCCTTTCTTGGTGTTTCTTTCTTTAACTATCTTTGAAGTCAAATGACCACAGTTGCACTGGCAGGCTTACTTTTATGATATCATAATCTCTGTGTGTTAGTAAGAGGACTACACTTGCCTGGGATTTCCCTAAGTGTCTTTTTTTTTTTTTAATCTTTTTTGCTGTTGGATACTTTCCAGTAAAAGAACATACGTTTCCAACAGATTCTTTTAACAATATTCTCTAGATTTCTTAGCCCAAGAAGCCTAGAAGAGCCATAACCAGTAGAAGAGGATAATAGTATGGACAATCTTTTCACTATTTGAATTTATTAAAATATGGATTTCATTCATATCACCAGAAAGGAATTTTAAAAGGGATATTTTAGTAATAGGTAGTTAAAGCTAGAAAGTAACTACTGAACTCCAGATTAAGAAAATCCGAAGTGTTTGACCCTGATCATGGAACCACTTCATCAAATAGTTTAATTTTTTAAATTCTCCTTTGGATTTAATTTAAATATTTATTCACTTATCAACAAATTGGCTACCTTGTCCCCTAAAGTTGGCTGTACATAGGAATGCAAGGTTGCTTTAACTGCTACAGTTGATGTGGAATTTGTTCTTCTAAGAAACCCGAAGGTTAATGATTTTTGTCATATTAGGACTAAGACTTAACAATTGCTACAGTTGGCCTTTGTAGAGGTGGGTTTTTCCCCCCTCTGGGTCTTTTGAGGTATTCAGAATAGGTGACAATAGCTTGGAGTTGAGAACATATGTAGAGAGACCCCTGTGGCTTATTGGAAAAAGTTGCTCCATGCTGGTTGGGTGTTTGATAAAAAAAGAAAAAATACAACCAGAGCCCTTTTATGTTCTGCTAGTTAATGAATGCATGAATGTCAAAATGGGCCAATGGCCTATTCAGGGGGCAAAGCCTCAGCAGCCCCCTTCTTTAAGAACACATCCTGAGATGCAAAATACATTTGCTTAACAAATTAAAATAATGAGATAATTCAATTAGCTTCTTTTTTTTAAAAAAAGAAAGAAAAAAAGGGTACATCACGGATTATTGTAATACAAGAACAGGTCATACTACACAAAAGAGAACAAACCAGTTTGAAATAATGTTAAAGAGACTAATAATGGAAGAATGCACATTGAATCATGCACTTGTAAGGAAATTTACATGAAATAATAATTTAGACTACATCTATTTTCAGTGAGCTCGAGCCAACATTTCACTTTGAAAGTTGAAATTAAATGACAGAAAAATATAGTGGGGCATCTCTATTTCCAAGGACTTCCTCATGCCTGTTAGCGCGTATAAGAAAAGAAGTCTAAATTAACATGTCGCTAGTTAGGGGTCTGTATTCTTGGTTTCTGAGCTCAGAATTACAGCTGAGTAAATCTTTGAGCTCATTAAAGATGGGAAAGTAAAAGTTTTACAGGACCATCCTCATCAAAGTTACTGAACCTCTTCTCTGCCATGGTGGTAAGAGTGGATGGAGAGAGAAAGCAGTTTCAAAGAGAAGGCTGAGGGGAGTAGAGAGGACGGGACACAAAGCCAGCAGGGACAGCAATAAAAGGGACAAGTTGTAAAAGGTCACAGCAAGGAGACACATGAAGCACTTGGTGAAAAGTAAAAAGAAAGGAGCAAGGAGATGGAAGGAAGACCAGGGGCTGGGACAGAGCATCACTCTGCCTAACATTCCCAAACAGAGCCAAAGCAGAGGGACGGGAGAAAGCGGCTTACACGTGTGGTGTTGTGCTCCTCATTTGGAAAACAGGGAGAAGAAATACCCAAAGAACTAAAAGGCTTTGGCTGTCTGGCCAGCATGGGAGAGAAATGACCTAGAAATGCAGGCTTTCTGACTCCTGGGCTCAGGTTATTTGAGCCCTCTCTCTGTAACCAATGACAGACAGCCCTGCATGAAACATTTTAGTTAGACGGAGAGGTCTTCACAGAGCCTCTACGCATGCGTAATGGCACGAACACTCTTCTGAGGTGGGGAGAAGTTCTTACGGTTGGTTTGTAGTACAGAAGAACCTAAGAGCCCAGGAATTGTTGGCTATCCCAATTCTCAGCCTGTGACCACTGTGTGTGCTGCATTCCTGGACCAGGAGGCTGTAGGTGAGGCATTAAGAGGACGAGACAAGAAGTCCTGCAAGTACTCCTGCCTGATACAGTGGGCCCTTGACTTTCAAACTCGATGGGTTCCCGAGGGCTGATTGTAACTATGTAATACAACTGAGATCTGGATGTTTACCTGGATACATACTATAGATAAGAGACAGAAAAATCTCCCATTAACCTAATCAACCCCAGGAGTCTGAGTGCATTGAGGGCGGAGGCTGTGAGATTTCTAGGAAACGATTAAAGATGGTGATGACTTTAGCGCCATTGTTATAATACAGTGAAAAACACCACGTTAGTAACTCAGAAAGTTGAGGTCCTGGACTCAGTTTGACCTTCACCAGTCGCTTCCCTTCACAAATTTCAGTTTCCTCATTTGTAAGCAGGGCAGCTGAATTCTCTAAGGTGGAGCTTACTGTGTGGCCAGGCTTTTGACAAGAGGGAGGGTGAAAACACAGGCAGATGTCTGCTCAGAAAGCAACTGCTGGAGCCTTTATTTTCAACTGAGAGAGGCCGAGCAGAAGAGAAAAGAGAGTAAGGGACCCAACCAGGTGAGCTGGACAGGAGAAGCAGCCTGCCTGCCCTGGGCACCTACATGGCCTTTCCGGTTACTATTTCCAACTAGACAAACCTCGGGTTAAAAAAGAGAAACCCCTCCCCTCACACTCACTCGACTTCCAAATTAAAAACATTTTACAGGTTAGTAAATCTCCAGCTGAGGTGATGTAGCACAGAACAGCTGTGAAGTAATTTTGATAATGATGAGAATAATAAGCACATGGCAAGGTTCAGGGCTTTGCTGTTGCGGGCTTCAGTGCTCTTGAATAGATAAAAGTGATTAAATACTCCTGATTATCCCTGACCAATATGTAATGGATTTACAGCCCTTTCAATTAGTCAGTATTTGCTTAAGACTCATTATTTTGTCTTTGGTTAAGTAATCAGCCCAGAGACCGCATGTTCTGTCTAATTCCTCTGAGCCAAGTCGCGCAGGGCCCTGACCTTTGAAATGGCCATAGCTCCTAGGCAAGCATAACCACCACCACGGCCGCCCTGTCACTCTCCCGGTTAATCCTGACACCACAGGCCAGATCGATACACCTTGGTTTGCTACTAATGTCCTTCCATCAAGATGCCCGATTTAGGAATGTGAATCTATCACTTGTCCCTCCCGCCACCACCCCACCCTCTGCCCTCTGGAGCACCAGGAGAGGAGCTTGTCCGCAGCCACCACCATAAATAAAAGTGGAACCTTGTACTGGACTCGTGACACTGTAACTAATGTCATTCAGCATGGCGACACACGAGTTGGATCATCAAAGAAGACCTTCAGCTTCCAATGCTGTCACTTTACTTTTTAAGCATTAGGCTAAACAGAATGGCCTGAAAAAAAATATTGTGGCGAGAAACATCCTCTGAAATTTTTACCACTTTCTCAGGATATACAAGTGGACAGTAAACTATAAGCACACCCAGTTTCTCTGTAAAAAATATGCCATTATTTTTTTGTGATGAGAATCTTAAAGCCAACAGCATATACCAACACATAAAACCCATTGCATAAAGGAGGAAAGAAAGAAGTTGTTAGTTCAAAAATTCTGCACATAATTAATTTTCTCCCAAAAGTGAAACAGGGTTAACTTTTAAAATAATGGACAGCTAAAAAATAATCTCTAATTTCCACCTTACAAAGGCCTAAATAACGCCTATGACCTTCTTTGTCACAGGAACATAGGACGCTTTGCAAACTGCTGCAAGAAGCAAAGTAGCACCTGATGCCATGAGCCAGGCTGTGCATGGGGCAAGAGGCTCTCTGCACCCACGGGAGACATTTCTGTCAACAGAATGATGGGCCTGGGACCCGTCACTACAATGTCCTCTGGTTATGGCCACCTTATCTGAAATGGCTCTCATCCCATTTAGCACAAACAAATTTACTTCGACATGCTGTTTAGAGCGACATGCTCTTTAGAGCTATAGGCCATTTTGAGAAAGGGCCTTGGGTGGGCTTTACCTGTTAAGACTCTAGAGGATGTTTCTTTGGATGGTAATAGTTGAAAGAACCTTAACTGATCTACTAATCATCAGATTTCAAGAGAGAGAGAGAACCAGCACTTGGTTATTATCATTCTTATTTTAATCTGAATGAGACAGTAGAACTTGCTAGAAGAATTTAGCAAAACAACCAGATCTTTGTTTGCATTTTCATCTTGACTTACTGTGAGATGCTGGAACAGCCACGCTCTCATGATATTTGTTGCTACTTTGGGGAAAATGCCTCTTTTCTTCTGGCGTTTTTTGTCTTTGTCTGGGTCGTCATCGTCACCTGTCCCAGGTGACGCTACACTGTTGTCTAAACCATCCCCTGGTAAAAAGAAACGAAGTTGTGTTAGAGCAAACACAGTGAGAGTACCAACACGGGATATAGCTAATGACGAGCGTGGCAAAGCTTGTTGAAAGAAATCCATTAAGTGGGTATATGCTCTTTCATTAAAGTATAATTGGAGACACAAATATGTAAAAGACAAAATTAAACCAGGACTCTTCAAATGTTAATTTTGTGTGTCTCACACTTGCCCGTATCGTATCATTAATTCAAGTATAACTGTGTCCTTGACATAGTGCAGCAGCTCTTTGTCAACGATGGGATCCAATGTGGGGAACCGCTATCAGGAAGGAAGGACGCCCGCTCGGTGGCGAGTGGCCCCTTCGCCCATGGCACACACAGACTGTGGGACAATCAAGTGAAATGTTCTGTAGTCTATATTTCCGGGCTACCTGCATAGGTGACAGTAACAGTGTCACTGCTGATGGCACATCACGCACCGCCTCCTCTCCCTGTTCTAGAACTGTCACCTCCTGAGCATGCACATTCACATACTCCTCCCGTGACCTGCACCCTGCATTTGCATGAAATGAAAACTTTGGGCTCCCTGAACCCCTGATCATTACCATGGGGGGGCTTACATCAAGGTAGGGCACTCACTTAATCAGAAGTTTCTATCAACATCTTTCTCTTCTGTGCTTTTCTCTGGCATTAATTGTGCATTAGCAAAAATCATTTACTTTTAACAGTCATAGTTATTTTTTCTTGCCCTCCGGCAAAAATGCCTTGAAAGCCTGCCTGGAGGGCATCTAAATTATGTATCTGAAAAACTCTTCTGGCAAGGCATTGCAGGACCCCTACTTTCTTAAAATTCATACGAGCACGTCTTCCTGTTTTTGGGAAGGCATCAATCAAGACCAGCAATATATGCCACATCCCTACATTAATATTTGAACTAATAACTTTTAAAAAAGGAAAGAAACAAGATCCGACTTGTGGCATAATCAAATGCAAAATAAATGAAGAATACGGGGACAGCACTGGGGCTTTATAGATGGCAGTGTTTTCCTTGCACATCATTAGCCTGGAGCCACACGAAGGAGGAAAACAGAGAAGTGGAGAGTTTATGCTCCCTGCTGGTGTTTAAGAAGCCGGGGTCCTGGAAGAACATCTGGGAATTGCAGTGAGATGGGGGTTTTTGTAATTTAAGAATAGACATTCATTAGCAGTAAATGCCATAAATCCCATGCTAAGTAAAAACCTTGTCTGAGAAAGCCTAAAACAATAAACTCTGTGCTCAATGTAGCTTGAGCTGGATGCTCCACAGCTTCCCGAGGAATGCGAGACCCACCAGCTCTCTCCCAGACCCTCTCCCTCCTGCCCAGATCCCATCGTGCTACCACGTGGACTTCCTGCCCGCTGGGTCACGGGCCTTCGAACCTCTGGGTCGGCTCTGTGGGCCTCCCTGTACCTGTTCTTTTCCTTTCTCACCGAAAAAACACTCAGCCTCCTTTGAGCAGAGAAGCAGAAAAACCACAGCAAAGAGCTGGCAGATTAATTTTATTGACATTTCCATTTTCACTGCAACGCGATACCCTCCATCACATGGAAGAGATGACCCTCACTATTTACAGACTGACAGGCCACTTCATTACAACCACCCTGCCCCAAGGCAAAGCAGCTCCCTTCCATCTGCCCAAACACTAGAGCATGACCCTGAAGTTGCTCTTCTCTTTTGCTTTGCCTTCTGTTATGATGTGTGTGTGTATGTGTGTGTGTGAGAGAGAGACAGAGAGAGAGAGAGAGAAAGGGAGGGAGAGAGGAAGGAGGGAGGGAGTGAGGAAGGGAGAGAGAAAGAGAGAGAGAAAAGAGGGAGGGAGAAATATCCAAATATTCAAACAACAAATCAGTGTACAGGGAAACAAAGGCTTTTAACTTTCCATATATGGCATATATAGTCTTTCTTTCATCTGTCGACCTGTCCTGCACACCTACGTGCACCAGGGGGTCACAAACACAAGACACACACACACACACTCACACATGCTCACGCAGGAATATGCACACACTTTCCACCATGCCAAGGAACTGCTGCAAGGCAAATTCTCACCCACACTAATGGCTTCTGACTGCTCCCTGGCAACCCCGGCACTTTAACCTGGGCGGATGTGCTCTCCAAAATACAGACCCTGGCGCGATCTCATCAGCCGTTCATGTGACACAGATGGAGAGTGGCTATTAGGAGCCAGGCACAGGGCCTTGGGGATCTGAGGTGCTGTTCTGTAGCCTGAGGCAATTTTGAAAAGCAGCACCCGGAGATGAGGAAAGAGGGAAAAAAAAATCCCCACTGCAAGTGCAAGTTTGAAGTCAGTCAGTCTGTCTGTCTACCTCCCACGGATAGAGATATCTTTTCTCCCCAAGCAGAATCTATGTGAGCTCTCTCTAGATGTACGTTTCAGATAATGTATGTATGGAATAGCTCTTCCTTCAGTGTCTTCCAAATATAAAAACACACTCTGTAAACAATGCCTGTGTGTATGTATTTCTTCCTAAGCACATATGGTTTCTGTGTATATGTTTAAGCTGAAATTGTCAGGATTTTGTTAAAATCTCATTTAGCTTTTTTGATAGATTTTTGAGCATACTTCTTTTAAAAGGTTAATGGCTTAATTGAAGGAAGTTCAACGAAAAAGGCATTTGCCTTTTTAACCCAATCAATGACCTTAAAAATGAGAGAGACAGTGTGTCCATGGTGCATTTTCTCCAGCCTAAAAGCAGAGGGCTGATACCACCTTCAAACTATATGATTCACTGTAGTTGCCGAGCATCCTTTGATGGCTGACTTAAACTGGAGAAACAGGAGCGTTACATGAATTTTAATGTAATGCAGTCTGTGTTACAAAAATGTTATGAAATATTTGAAGCGAGATCCCACGTAACAAAGAATTATAAACAAAAGTGTATCTGGATTTGTATTGATAAGTAGATACTAGACAGAAGACTTTCATAGTAGTGTTTATACCTCTATAAAAAGCATAATTTTCCACTCCCAAATCCAACAATAAATACCATTGTTTTCCTCTCCACTGGATTGTGCACCAACACCAGCAAACAACACTAATGGCATAAAGAAAATTTTCAAAAGGTAACTGCGTGTTCTGCCACCTATCATAAAATTCTGCAGATGATGAGAGTGTCAGTGTCTGTTCAAGTGAACATCGTTTTCTTGTTGGGAGGCTTGTGAGGGCGCACAGAAGATGATTGGGAATCCTGGCACATGTGCCAGGTGCTAAATAGGGGCGCAGGGAGAGCACAAGTGCTTGGGCCAAAGGAGGCAAAGAAGGATGGCGTATACCCAAGTGCGGAGTCCTCGAGGAAAGGAACTGGTCTCATTGATCTTCTTGTCCTAAAAGCACACCTCCATCCCTGACAGGGGTGCAGGCACACTGTCACTGGTGTGTGGGTGGACAAAGGAACTAACCACTGATCTTTCTCAGAGGCCCTGCCCTCCTCTCGGCATTCCTTGCACAGCCAGGCCTCTGGAGAGATGGGGCCCTGTGTGCACAGTTGCTGCTAAACACAAGCCACTCTGATGCCCTCAGTGCCCAAGGGGTGGTCTGAGGGGCTGGACACAGCCCAACTCCACTGGTGTTGCCGGCTCTGATGATGAAAAACTGAAGAAAGAAATACTGCTTCTTTTGAAAGGCTGCTAACCCTACGACTAAGGGTACAGTCTAAATTTTGGGTGAAATACTCGAACCAGATGCATATTATTGGAACACGAAGCATATGACATGAGAAGGAGTATTCAAGGCCTGTGGAAAGATGAATTTGAAGGAGGTTAAATGATCAAGGGAGACTGTTAAAGATGCAGGTCCCAAGGCCTCAGTCCAAACTCACTGAATCAAAATATCCTAGGGCAGAGACCAGGAATTTGTATTTCTAACAAGTTCCTTAAGTTTGCTACAATCAGCCAGCACTCTCTTTAACTGGCTTTTGGACGCCACCCAACTAGATGACCTAGCTTGAAATGAGACACAATCTCAGGAAGAATAGGTAGTTAAAATTCGACTTTAATCTAGGAACAGGGCCCTCGGTCAGAATGCAGACTACAATGTGGCCCAGGACCCCTCAGGGCAGCAAAGCTGCAACATTCCACCATCATCAGGCACCATCACCCTCATCTTCTTGGGGTGTGGATTAAACAGAACCGAAAAGCTATAGAACAATGACTCTCAAAAATAGGACTAGCAATTGAAGGAAACTGTGAGAAAGGTGACTTCTCGGGGCACCCGGGACCCACTGGATCTGCAGTGTAGGTGGGAGGGCCACCAAACCGGCTGTGAGTGAGCCCTCTAGGTGGCTCTCAGGCCACATTCACTGGAGAACTATGCAGACTCTCCCCGGGGGTCTGCTCTCCCTCGGATCTCATCTCCACACCCTCCTGTTGCTGGAAGACTCGGAAGTATTTTGAGAGCATCTTTAGCCGGATTTACACCCGGGCTCTCGAGAAGTCACACATACGTCCCACAGCTCTACAGGCTACACTCGGAGTGGGGCCCAGCTGTGGATAGCAGCTCTAGCCCACACTTACCTGAGAAGCAATGCTGAGACAGACCAGCAACAGGATGCTAAGTCCTGAGATGCCACAGGCATCAGGGTGCGAGGGAGATCCCCACTCACAGCTGTGTATTCAATGAATCAGGGGGGACACAGGCATATTATGAGAGTGTCCTAGGGCAGAAACTTCCCTCCATGAAACTGCTGGTCATGAAACCCACCCAACCAAAGGACATGACTTCTTGTCATCGGCACACTGTCTTATTCCTTTTAGCCAAAAGTCTGTTTCCATTTTAGACATCAATGGCATGGCTAGAAATAAAGTAATTATAAGAACAGCGATGAGATGGTAAGATCGCTCTAATACCATGGGGACATGGGTTCACCTTTCCTTTGTCCCACCAGGAATGCAATGTGACAACCAAGATGGTATTGTTTCATCTGCTTCCACTCACCCCAGCCCCTAAAAGCATAGGCACTTACCACGTGCAAACTGAGGCCACGAGGGTAAATCTTTGCCCAAGATCCCACAGGATAAAACAGAGCCCAGAACTGGCAACTCGGCATCAGTCTGCCAGCACTGGCTGCATATAAACACTGGAAATGATCTTTTCCTCCCTGAAGCATTATCTTGTTTGAACTCCCCTACCAATGACAGAAGCACACAGTACCTAATGTCACAGGGGAAGGTCTGAATGAAGGGAACAGACTTGTATAGAGACCCAAATGTTGGGACTGAGCTGCTGCCAGTGCTAGCCTCAGCTGGAAATGTACAAGCCTCCTCAAGTCGGCCAGTGAAGCAGACGTTTTAGAGACAGGCAGCATAGCCAGTGGCTTTGAGGCTCACGACTCTTACAAATGGCTTCTCATGGCCCAAGGGGAGATTCTGACATGGACAGCAGCAGGCTGATGCGAGAGCAGACACCCTGCAAATCTAAGTCCCTCCTGTCCACATCGTCAGGACCTCTTGGGCTTTGATGCTATCATTGTATGGGCTATTCAATTCTTCACAGAACTGTGATTAAAATGGTAGATATATCCTCCTTCTTCAAAGTCACCTTTTGAAACATGACGTTTTGGACGACAGTTGGGCCAAGAAACCTGCCTATCTAAAACCAGCCATGTTTAGAGAAGCAGTAGGACAAATAAAAATGACTTTGGTGAACAGCATTTGTACTTGCATTGCATAAACTGACAGTCTACTTTTTAATCACTTTTCTCATTCTGGACCAAGTTGAATATTAAATTCATTTGTTAAAAAATGTATGTTAAATAAATAATAATAGCTTACCTAAAAGAACAAGTCTCTTTTCTTTTGAGCAACAGAAACTCATTTTATTCATTAGCCTTTTCATTTTTCAGTTTAAGTTCACTAATTTAGAGGCCAGTGTCTTGGCACATTCCTGTGATCCCAGAACTCAGGTGGCTGAGGCAGAAGAACACAGTGAATTGGAGACCAGCCTGGGCTATGCAGTGAATTCAAAGCCAGCTTGATTGCCTAGCAAGATACTCTCTCTATATGCATGAATAAATAGTAAATGTACCAGTTCAATATATAGATGATCAACCAATATTGATATCATCTTTCAAAATTCCATTTCCAGAAATCTGGTATAGTCATGAATATACAGATACTTATATATGTTATATATGATTATAAACCTATATGTCCTAAATTATATTGCATACACTGTAATATCTGTAGGTGCCTATTTCACATATTGCATGCACGTGCACAGGTGCATACAGCTCGTGGCATGTTCCTACATAATGGGACATGAGGAATTTTGATAGTTCTTTATCTGAAGATATGCAGTGTTGTCCCCTCTTCTTCCTTGACACCATCCTCATTTCCATCATCATCATCATCACATCGGCCCTATCACTGGCCCTGGCACTGTTCCCACCCTTACTTAATTTTAACAATGAATGAAGGAGCTAATACATTGACTTCATTTCACGGACACGAAGACTGAGCCTCAGAGAAGTAAGGTAACTCATCAGACACAACGCGGAGTGCCAGGGCATGCCATGTATTTCAAGGCTGTCACGCAACCTCTGTCCAGACTACTGGAGCACAGGAGGTAAAAGGAGATGTGAGGACCTATATCAGTTCATTTAAAAGCCTTTATAAAACAAGAATTAAGCCAAAGTGCATTTTTTACAGAAAAGAATGATCACTATCTATAAAGTCATTTATTTGTTTTCCTATGGGTCAAAAACCTAAATACGATTTTGAAGCAGGAATATCTACTGAATTTTAAAGACATCTCTGAGTCATGGGATTGTTCATGATTCCATTCCTCTAATCCTTTCTGGTGACTTAGAATAGCCTCTCTTCATTTAAAAACGTTCCCCTTTGCCATCCTTCTTTGCCAGAAAACTCCTATTCAACATTCAAAACCCAGTGAAAAAGGAAGCTCTTATGTAAGGTCCCCCCCCACCCAGTTCTCATAAACAGAATTAGTAGACTATATTTCTTCAACATTTCAGTTCTTACTTCCATTTTCAGTTTTCAATTTGTCTCTTCACTTGTTTGTCTGTCTGTGACCTTTTTCAAGGTAGGAAGTGGCTAAATCACTTCTGATCCTAATTCCTGACACAGAGCAAATATTCACATATTGGTAAAATGAAAAACTTTGGTAGTGTGAGCCACTTGGTGATATTTTTTGGAGCTACTAACACTATAACCTGATTTGAGGAAAGAATATGTAAAGAGAACTTCTTTGTGTTCATCAGTCCTTGGCTCCTTGTTTCCATTTTCCCCGCCCTGAAGCACCCATCATCGGGTTGCAAGTTGCATTCACCCTGACTTCTACAGAAATGCATGTTTCTCCTCACAAAAGCCCAAGACATGTGTTCTCTGCTGTCTGTGAAAGCAGTTCTCCGAGCCAGGGATTTAGCTCAGTGGTTCCGGCATCTGCCTAGCAAGCACAAGGCCCCAAATTCTTTCCCAGGTAACCACATACAACAATACTGGGCATGGTGATTCATGCCCACCAGCAATCAGTACCACACACACCACAGTGCCAGGCCTGGTGGCTCACACTTATAATCCCAGCACTCTGGAGGCAGGAGGACTGCTGTGAGTTCGAGGATTGCCTGCACTATATAGTGAGCTCAGGACCAGCCTGAACCACAAAGTAAGGCCTTATCTAAAAAAAAAAAGAAAAGAAACAAAGCGCTGCTCCATCTCCAATCTGCCCTATTCCTGGGGAAACAGAGAGGGAAAGAGCCTAGAAAGGGGGGGTTTACCCATTGGCCAAGGGTAACATCACTATGGCTAGCAATAAACAGTATTTGTGAACTAATTTTCTTTTAGCATTTCTAGATTTTTTTTTTCTCTTTATACTCTGGGTGATACTTGGAAAACATGACTCAAATGTACTACGAGTCAGAAAACATTTTCTTGTAGGGTTGTTAGGGAGACCCTTCCTGGCATTTACTGACAAACACCTGAGAAACCTCAGAAACCAGTGGGCATGGTGGTTCATGCCTGTAATAGCAGGACTCTGTTTTCAGGCTAAGGCAGGAGGATTTCAAGTTTGAGCCTATCCTGGGCAAGTTGGTAATTGGTAGAAAACGAATCTGGGGATGTATCCCAGTATGAAGGTCCTGGGTTCAAACTGTAGTACCAAGAAGAAAGAAAGAAGAGGAGAGAAAAAGAGGACAGACAGAGAAAGAGAGAGAGAGAGAGAGAGAGAGAGAGAGAGAGAGAGAGAGAGAGAGAGGGAGGGAGGGAGGGAGGGAGGGAGGGAGGGAGAGAGGAGTTTGAAAGGAAAGTAGGAGAAAATACAGCAGCTTCTGCCTGCTTCCGTTTTAGAATATAGCCTCGCAAAACCTGCTTTCCAAGAACCACTGACAAAGTAAATCTTTTTCCATAAGCAACAGTTTTTCATCTTGGAGCAGTTGAGTGAGGCAGAGTGAGGTGGGGTAGGGACTGTGGACCCAGAAACCTAGGAAGAGTGAGGGGCCAGCGGTGAGACCCACTAATTACTGATCTCTTTTTCTCTCCTGCTGTGCTTAACTGTCTGGACACGTTAAAGGGAAAATTTTCTGTGATTTTTTTTCAAGTGACTCGTTCCTAGCCCACGCGCACGGAGGGGAGCTGTGGAGATGAAATGTTTGCGTTTACATGCAACATTTACTAACCGTGTGGGTTTTCCGACATTAAAGAGGGGACAGTGACCCAGGGCACCTTTTCCACACTCAAAAGAGCACTGAAAAAAAAAAACAAAAAAAAAAACCACAAAATCTTCATCGGCTTACCTCAGGCCTCCCGGTCTTGAACACCCTCCCCCCCGGGGTAGAGCAGAAAGGGGAAAAAAGAGGGGATTTTGTGGTCCTTTCTCTCCAACTTTTCAGGCGGTATAAGCAGCATTTAGCAAATTCAGCCCCAAATGGCTCCAAATGCTGGGAGCTGCAGGGGCTCAGTCTTTGTTATCCTCCCTCTATTTACAGAGGCTCTCCACTGAAGAGACCCAAAGCACTTCATTCTCACCCGCTCACCCTGCACTGTGGCCGGCCAGCGTCCTCCCGGCCTGCCATGGCTGGTGTGCGTGTGGGGGGGTGACAAACCGCTCACTGAGGGAGGGAGGCCCAGACGATCTGGCTCAGCCAGGCAGCTGCAGAGCGCACAGGCCTGCAGAGACTGGCTAACCTTCCAGAAGAGCAGGAAACCCAGCCAAGGCTGTGCAAATGTGCGTCCAGAGACAAATAACGCGCACTTTAAAATATGCATCTATATGTTATAATGGAAAGTCGTGGGGGAAGAAAAAAAAATTCAGAGACTGCAGCTTGGATGAAAACCACTCACCCACTGGTTGGAAAAATAAAGTGTAAAAACAGACAGATGGACACATATGTAAATGTGGCTGTGTTTTTAGGCTTTAGCTGGCAACGTGAGTGTCGTAGTATAGTTTTGCACGCCTGTATTTTCCATATCATGTTGAATCCTGTTAACTGTTGAACAGAAACATCTCATACTGGTCCTTGACCAAATCCGTCCCCTCAATTTACCCTAGAGGAGCCATAAAATGGCTTTGTTTATTGACTGGAACTCTCTAATCCTTCAGAGCAGAAGTGAACGAGAACTCATTACACTCTTAGCCTGTTCTTCACTTTATTTGGTTATTCGCATTTGAATATATGTATTTCATTCATTCTCCTTTGAAACATGTATGTATAGAGATATATATGTAACTTACAAATGGTAAAGTATCTAAAATGCTATCTATTCTCTGCGGTATCCACAGAATCCTCCAAAGGATACTGACTGAATGAATCCAGTGGAAAAATGTATTCCTCTGCCATTGTAATTCTGTGGATTGCCTAATCTCTGCGGTGCAGGATAAAAGAATGTACTAGTTACTCCGTTACCTCATAAGCACACATAAAAGTACAGAGTATGTTCTGAAGTTATTCACAGTATATCATAATAAAGCACTTCTGGGCACTCTAATGATTCATTTTTAGTGATATCTCCAATGCCCTTTTCCACAGTTAACACTGAGGTTTTATTAAGGTAGAAAGCAGGGACAAATGTCCACTCAAGTCCCAGCTCTCAAATTTGCCTTTCCTTGCACTGCGCTACCTACAGCTAAAGCTTTTTTAATGTTCTGCTCGCCTCCCTGGAGTGGCATTTCAGCTAACAGAGTTCACAATCTTTCAGGCCCAAACACAGAAGGCTGCTATCTTTGAGTCATCCTAGGAATGTGCCAGATACCATCATCTCCCTCCCGTGATACAAAGAACCAGAGAGAAAAAGAGACCCGGAGAAGACCCAGCCGATCAAGTTACCAACAGACCAGAATGCCCTCTTAGAAGGTTAATCTTGGAACCAGTAAATGTTATAATTAGGAGCCTGGAAGTTGGGCTGATGCTAGCCATTGAAATAAAGACCCCAAAAGAGAAAGTATGAATGGAACACTCTGCTCCTTCACCTAATGGTCCGACACCAGGGTCATGGTGTTTATGGAAAAATCTACAAAAATGAGTTATTATGGTTTATAAGTTTCTTTCCCACATCTCCTACAGAAGGAAAAAGGTGGTTGGGAGAGATGTCTTCCCAATTTCCTTTAGCTATGTTTCAGTACAAATTGTGAAAATTATGCAAATAACAATTTTGGCACCTTTGCTGAAGGAAAACATTATTAAATTATGCTCTAAGTATTTTGTCTGCTTTAGTAATTACTCTTGTAACTGTAAATATAAATAGCTGTTATTCTGTTTAAATTTTTAATCATGCAAAATATTGTCACACAAAATGTCCTTCTGTTGCAGTCTAACTGGGATTTTCTTTTTTAAAATCTCCATATTTAACTGAAGTGGACTATATTTAGCATTGTAAAGTGTTTTAGTAAAGATAGCTGGCTAACATCTCTGAATCAACAGGTCTTCTAAGGAAAGATATGGCCTTTATATTTGCAAAAAGTATTTCCTCCACACAAGTTGATTAATATAAAGCATAATTTAAGCATTTTATGTTAAAATCAGAATGCAGTCAATTGGCTCCTAAGGATATAGTAATGACAGCAAAAGAATGTGGTGAATACACCGATAATATTTTCATTTTATCATTAATTGTAGGATTGTGTAACTTACTGTTTCTTTCAGCATAATATAATATTAAATGAAACATTACATAGCAGCCAATAATAAAATTTTTAGATGTACCAATAAAACCAAAGTTTGATATATAGCAGAAATTATTTCATTTCACTTCTAGGGTCCTAGCTTCATTATCATAGTGATATGTTAAACACAAATAAGGTGATACATTTTTATAATACAAAATAGTTGATGAATTTGGATTCTTAAGACCTCTTCTGAATTTATACCAGCAGAAATCAGTTCAAGAAGCACAATAATAAAAAAACAGAAAGACCTTTTAAATATTTCCTCTGCCAGTTATTATAAACAATAGAATATTTAATATAAGCACAACCTTGAAGCTGACATTAAATAACACACACACACAAAGCCCTACAATAGCACTTTACATCAAGAGAAAAGATAGCCATCTTTATAATAATAATAACGACTGCTAAGACAACTAGATTGAGATATTTATCAACATATGCTGCAGGAAGGTTTTAGGAAATTAGTCAGAGGTACATGTGGTACAATGGTGTTATGAATTTGATAACTGGTTTTAGGTAATTTCTAAAACACTAATGTCAGATTGGAAGCATATTTGTTCACTACTAGTGAGTCATATTATATTTTTTTCAAAGAACATTTTCATGCAAGAGAGTTGCCTAACCAAACTCTAAATTTTTGTTTGAGATATTTATGAAGCAAATCAGTAACATTTTACAAGTTACCAATTATGCCTTTTGGCACTCCATTGTGAATACTGCTTTAAATAAGAGTAGTTATGATTTTATAATGATTTAGAGTAGGTATGATTTTATAATGTAATACAAATGGATATCCATGATATGTAACAACCCTAGGGAAATAATGTATCTACATAATAAGAATAATCTGATAGCACAATTTGATTGTTCTTCATTCAGTCAATATACTAAGGAGCCTCAAACACAGGGGTCCTTTAAATGTATTTTTGAATGACTGCTAAAGGGCACAAGGTTTCTTTTGGGTGGTGAAAATATTCTAAAATTAATCATGTTGATGGCTGCATAACTCTGGATACACTGACAAAAATCAAATTGTACATTTAGTATGGGTGATGCGCACAGTGTGAGTTGTACCTCAAAAAAGCTATTGTATAAGTATTTTTTTAAAGATTAGATTGTGCCTTCCAAATCAAAGAAGCATGCTGAAAGAGATAAAAGCCTAGTGGCTGAAGGAAGGTATCCATAATCTTCCCTCAACTCTTCTCACTAATGCTAGCGTGATGCCCTGCACACGGACAAACATATGTACTAAAAACATTTGGGATGCATTTTATATTGTGTATGTTATAAAGATGTATCATAAAAAGTAGGTTCTCCTTCACGCTAAAACCAATCCCTTGCCACTTCCAATTCTATTACAAACACATACATTGTCTACATTTCTTCTATCCAATTACTGTGAACATCAAGTCAAGAACCAGGTCTTCTACATCTTTCTTACCATTCTTAGAATTTTGTGTAACATTATGGATGTCATATGTGCCTAAGTATTTAAGGAAAAACCAATGGAAATTTTCTTGGAAAATGCATATAAGCTTTATGGACTTGTATCTAAAATTTGGAAACAGAAGCTATCTAGAATGATGGTCTCCAAGAGTTGAAAATTGGCCATGGAGTTGATGTGTCATAGATTTCAAAGGCATTAACTTGTAAGATACAGGGAAGAAGCAACTTTATTAAAATAGGAAATAAACAAAGGAAATGACCCTGCCTTCACAATAGTGTGCTATATACTTGGCTCACCTTCCTCCTAAGTTTCTGGCTTTATTCTACAGCTTTGGACAGCTGTGCTACTTTATTCAGAACTCATTTCTGACACAGTCCTGTCCCTCTTCCTGTCCCCACAGAAGTACAAAGTCACATGTCCTTGTACAAAAATGATGCTCTAATAGAAGACGAAGATGTGAAATAAACCAGACCCTGTGAAAAATCCCCAGGTTCACTTCTTATTGGTAGAGTCTTACTTTAGTTAAGAGACTAACCCTCCTCTGAACCTCAGTGTCCTCACTTGTGAAATAGAGAAAATTACACACACTTGACAGGTTAATTGTGAAAAGCAGGTGAAATCATAAGAGTAGGAGATATATTTACTAAACCTGTACTTCATAGCAAGTGTTTACATTTAAGAAGTTGAAGAACTTTATACCTGTAGTCTCACACAGTATCTGATATAATGAAAGTGCATCAGAGGGTGTTAATTATTTCTTGTCTTACCCTGAAAGAGGAGAAGGAAAGAGTGCAACAAAACACAGTGAATCTATACACTAAAAGGCTAGCCAACAATAGAAAGGGTAAACTAGAGGCCAGGAGTGGTGGTGCATGCTCCTACTCCTAGCTTCTCTGGGGACTGAGGCTGAGGGATCATGTGTTCAAGCCTAGGCAAAACACTGAGATTCCATTGCAATAAAAAGATAAACTGCTGGGCCACGGATTTAGCTCAGTGGTTCTGGCAACTGCCTGGCAAGCACAAGGCTCCAAGTTTGGTCCCAAATACCACATTCTACAATGTGAGGCATGATGGCTTATGCCTATAATCACAGCACTCAGGAGGCAGAGGCAGGAGGACTGCTGTGAGTTCAAGGCTAACTCAGGCTACACAGTGAGTTCAGGGCCAGCCTCAACTACAAAGGTGAGCCCCTGTCTCAAAAAAAAACTAAAAAAAAAAAAAAAGATAAACTACTAAAACTAGACAACATGTTCCATCTCTCAATGATTATGCTAAATGGAAGAAGCCAAACACCAGAGACCTCATACTGTGTGAGTCTAAACATGTTAAATTCTAGAAAATACAAAACACATGCTTAATGACCACAGCAGGTTAGTGGTCAACTGAGACCTGTGCACAAGGAAGGACAGACTACAGGGAGGTCTAAGGAAACTTTTGGTTTGTCATAGAAGTATCCAGGACCATGAGAAGTTGCAGGTCTCATGAGGGTACACAACTGTAAAACTCACTCAACTGTCCAACATAGGGTAAGTTTTTGTATGGAAATCAGGCCTCCATCAAGTTGGTAAAAATAATGGTGAGCAAAGGATAGTAAATTCCATAAACCTGTTATATGATATGCATCAGATGGAACTGTAGCATAGGTACAGAGAGGTAGAGTGGTTTCTTAGTGAAGTTCTCAAAGGGAAAAATGACTTGGGGAATAGTTAAAGGATGCTTTGGGGATAGTCTGCTGTGGCATTTATAAACCTGTTCCATGACAAAGACCAAAGATGAATGGTCAGACACACCTGGCAGATTTTTCTGAAAATTGACCAGATCTCATTGTGAGACATATTAACAAAGAACTAGTCAAGTTACAAATACTACCAATAATGTGTTTTTAAAGTAAATAATTCTTTTTTTTTTTTTGAGACAGGGTCTCGGCTTTATAGTTAAGGCTGGTCCTGAGCTCACTATGTAGCCCAGGCAACCCTCGAACTCACAGCAATCCTACTGCCTCTGTCTCCTAGGTGCTGGGTTACAGGTATAAACCACCATGTCTGGTATTGTGGTGTGTGGTACTGACTGCTGGTGGGTGTTGAGTCACCATGTCTGGCACTGTGGTATATGGTTACTAGGGTCAAACTCTGGACCCTGTGCTTTCGAGTTAGATGCAGGAACCACTGAGCTAAATCCCAGGCCCTGAAGTAAGTTATTCTTAATAAGCAATGATTTTTAAAGTCTTTAGAGGACTTCAGTATTAACTCATGCCTCCTAATCTTAAGAGACCTCACCACATCAGAGATCTTAGTCAATTTCAGAGAGAAACAGCACCATTTGTTAAAGACCCCTCTAAGCACCCATATGATGAAAATTAAGCAGTGTAAAGTTATTATTAAGTAAGATTATTATTAAGCCATGCAGCCAGCTCTAGACCTTCAGATAGTCCCTGAACCCACTAGGTGGAGACAGAAAGAACTGATATTTGTGGACCATTTACTATGTGCTAGATACAACAGGCCTCAACCCATCCACAGAGCAGCTCAGACTCAGTATGGTAATCCCTGTCTAATACACAGAGGAACCAAAGAGGTGGACAAGTCAAAACCTGGCCTAAAGTTGTGCACTCGGTTGACAGCACAGCTACATTTTGAACTCAAGTTTCTACTCTCCACTGTACTAAATAGTCTCTATTCCAACAGGAAATGGCATTGGTAATTTTAAAGAGTAACTGGAAGGAGGGATAGCACCTATTGGCTTTGTGCCTGGGTAGCACAGCCCCTTACTAATCACTGATGGTGGCCAAGCGGTTCTGTAATGTGCAATGGTATTTGGCTCATGTCAGAAAATTAATAAAGGTCAGTTTCCTGGTCTCTCTGTCTTTCCTTCTCTCACCTGTCCTAAAGTTCCATTCATAGGGAAAAACAAGAGAATTGTCATTATTGGCTGAAAAGTACATTTGCTAAAGAGAAAATTGCCTCATTCCTCCAGAATTCCTATTTGAAGATGACCACAAAAGCAAAGGGTCACGCACGACACTGTGTGGGGCAAACACTGCAAGGCCTGACTGCCATCCAGCTGATGCTGTGAAAGCGTGGTGCACAGGCGCGGAACTCTCCTCTGCCATAGCACCCGCCCAGCCACAAGGAGAGCCGATTCAAGGGGTGAGCTTCATCCAGGGCCTGTTCGCTAGTAAAACAGGAATTGGAAAGGGTTTTGCTTGAGAGAAAAAAGTTGTTCAACCACTCGCCAGGAAGGAAGGAAGGAAAGGGCTTGCTTTCTTCGGGTTATCACAGGCCCACGGTGAACCAGCCTATGGGAAGACTGACGGGTCTGCTTCCAGCGCAGATCTCAGAGCCACCAATCAAATAGCAGTGCAGGCTTCAGATCCTGACGCAGCACATTGCTGGATCTTGCTCACACCAGGCTGGGGAGCCATTCTTCTCAGTGATAAAGTTGGTGAATGCACTCTTGAGAAGATAACAAATTAAAAACCAGCTGACTCGACACCACTGGCTTGAGGAATTCATTGCTGACCCAGTACAACACAATTTCTACCACCAGTCAGTAATCACTGAAGAGGGGCCGACTGCACTTCATAATTGTAAAACAACTCCTAATTCAGTCTCAGCCCTGTTGGTGGTAACTGTCCCATTCGTATCACGCAGACCTACTAAAATTGGTAATCACTTTCTCAACTATTTATATCTCAAATCTTACGATGTGTGAAAATTCAAAGATTCTAAAACAAATCTGGAATCCTTAAAAGTGCTGTATTATTTAAACGACCAGAGATGAGAAAAGGACTATATAACCTAGAGGATTATTCCATTTTGAAAATATATTTTGTATCTGTAGAAATTTCACTAAACTATAGTTGCTGCATTATTCTGGTAGGCGGTGAAGTTGACCTTTTATGTCAGCCATTAGACATTAAGAAAATAATTACTGGATTAGTTACTGTGAGATGTGTGTCACAATTTAGGAATGTAGATCTTGCCTAAAAATATTTCATATTTATAAAATGATTTTTCAGCTTTCAAATTATTTTTAATAAGCAATTACCTTAACAAAGGCTCTTATAGCATCATCCCCATTTAACAGATAGGACAAGTTAACATTTTGGTGACTTCCTACCTTCCCTGAAGCACAATGGTATATGAACCTTATTAGGCTGAGCCACCTAAACTTGCTCATATTTCACCAGTTTTGATCTACTAAAGTGCTAATTTCATAAAGCGGTATTTATGACCAGTTGCTATCAGTTATAATATGTAACCACTTTTGCTTTTTTTCTATTTTTCAATTTTCTTGTTCTTATCACTACATCTAACCTCATCTTACAAGTTTTAAATTATTTTATCTTTGTGCATTTACCAGATAAAAAAAGGTAAAGAGGCGATGACTACATATAATAGAAGCCCCAACCTCTGAAAAGCCAATGACTTTACAGTTAAAAATCTTAGCAATGAACAATTAGGAGGTTTTTAAACAGAGGTGTGGAAGGAAGACAGTCTGTAATATTTAGAAAAGGGAAGTACCCTTGTTGATTCCAATTTTAGACTTCAACAGCAGCAATTAGTACTGAAACACAATGAGTGCATATTCTATTTTTATGCCTCTGGAGAAATCTTCACTCAAAATGTTTCTGTAACAGCAACAGCATTAATACAAAATAATATTTACCACTCACTCTGACAAACACTATATATGAGGGATCTCATTTAATTCTCACTATCCCATCCAGATTGGCTTTCATTTTCCACATGAGGAAACTGAGGCTGAGACAGACAGGGTGGACCAAATTTCTCCAAGGTCACAGGAATGACAAGTAACAGAAGGGGTCACACCGACCTCCTCAAGAGTCAAACCTGAGGCACTGGAGGTCATTCATCAGGGTTTGTTCATCCTCTTATAAAATTTTCTAACATTTCTGCACATCACTGAATTAGTCAAAGTTCTTGTGGTTGATCAACTGAGATAATCAGAAACTTATATTTAATTATGAACCCAAGTGGGGTGAATATAGGCATTTAGGTCCTTCTCATCACATTGCCCCATACTTGTATCCACAGACCAGTGGCTGGCATGTGGCAGACACTAATCTAATTGGTGCTAGGGACTGAACCCAGCACTGTGTGCATGCTCAGCCCGTGCTAAGTAACTAATGCACACCCCAGTGCCACTCTAATGTTCCACTGTCATTTTTGTCATTCTTAGAATCTTACCTTCACCTGTCTTCCTGTGAGAAAGTGGAGAGCTCTTAGTCACTCCCACGCTAGAAAACATCACTCTACTTTGGAGACTTCCTCCCCTACTGCAGTCAGGTGTACAATTGATTCATCTTACTGACAAAAACGTGATAAAAGAACTCCTACCACAGAGGTGGAGAAACTACGCTTTCCCCTTGAACAAATGTGCTTACTGATGGCCAGCCTGCTTTTCTTCTCTACCAAGGTTCAGTAAGTACTGAAAGCTGGGCCTGGGGAAGATGGGTCCGGTTTGTAATGGGACAGCTCCACCCCTTTCATTACCATGAAATCAGTAAACAACCCTGCTAGATAG
Source organism: Thryonomys swinderianus (assembly GCA_004025085.1). Taxonomy (NCBI): domain Eukaryota; kingdom Metazoa; phylum Chordata; class Mammalia; order Rodentia; family Thryonomyidae; genus Thryonomys; species Thryonomys swinderianus. The sequence continues at coordinate 93,490 of PVIC010000187.1, forward strand.
ATGGATAGGCAGATAGATAGATGGATAGACAGATAGACAAACAGATAAACAGATGGATAGACAGATAGATAAATTGGCCCCAGTATTTAGTTAGGTGCTACAGAAGTCTTAAAAACACTATTATCTCCCGTGGCAATGTGCTGGCCTTTCTATACTCCCACCAGCACATCGGGACTTCTAAATTACATATCATAATTGACATAAAATATCTGTCCCATCAGTGGATATCTTTATTAGCATCAAAATCACTCACAACTAGTATTCCTCAATGTTATTAAACATAACTTGTTCTAGGTGTTGCTTTACTAATTAGTCGGGATGAGCCCGAGGAAGCAAATCTGGGTCATGTTAAATTAATTGGAATGAGCATGAAAATTAGCAGAGCAAACTGCCTCAATTTTCTATAGAGAGTCTTCCTTCATGTTGAGAATAAAAATGGATATTATGAGGCATTAAGCAAACTGCCTTCTGCGACTGCCAAGAGGTGTGTTACAGTAGCCCAAAATATCACGCTCGCAGATTTTCAGAAGTTAATGAGACATTTCCAGGAATGGTAAATACATGGTGTTAAAATGGGTGTGCCTCTGATGGGAAAATGCCAAGTCATTTCATGTTTATTCAGGCATAACAAGCTCTTCAAAATGAGCATAATTTAAGAGGTGAATAGTGCAAAGAGGGCTAACATTCAACTAATTTTCCTTCAGAAAGAAAAGATTAAATTGAACAAAAAAAATGAATTAAGAGGTTTACAAATCAACAAGTCAGCCACCAGGACGGCAGCCATGGCTCAGTGCAGGCTGGGCAGCCCCCGCCACGAAGAAGAAGTTTTTCCAAACATGTCCCGAAGGCAGGGAACAAAGCGAGCAGAACTGATTACAGCCCAGCGCACTGCCTTGCCGTCTCAACTCTGTTTGGCTTCCTAATGAGCTCACTAAAAACCTAATTCATCTCCCATAACCCTCCTCAGCCCTCCTTGAAATCCACCATTATGGAAATTATAGATGAAACATTTCCAGGCTGGGTTCAGGCCCGTGTGTTGCCAACAGGCAGGGCCCTGACCCCCACCCTGCACACAATGCGGCCGGTCCCGCTCCCAGAGGCGCCCATCGCAGCTTCCAGAATCCAGAGGCCCTGCTAGGTGAAGGTTCTTTCTCAGGGTGACAATGATTTCCACCTTAACGCCACCCCCCGCCATGAATGTGGGAACTTCGTGGGCTCCACAGTACATAGAACACAAACTGTAATGCAGGAGAGGAGAAATGAGTTGTACTAATGACAAATAGCTGAGGCAGGCTAATGTGAATCCCCAGTCTGTTCATGAGGAAACTCCCCGGGTTCCTCATTACATGAAGTCAAGTCCTCACGGCACCTAGCCTGTAACTGGAAGATTACTGAATTGATGGATCCTTAGTTTAAAATGCAGCTGTTTTATTCTGCTTTAGTAATTAATTCTTTTTCCAATACTCTATTGATTAAGCGTAGACCCTGATAAAGTTCAAACTGAGAAGAATCTCTCGTGGCATCCTTACTTGCTCAGGAGAGTCAATGAAAACTTCCTACAATTCCACCTGCCTCCTCAGAGTGCTGATCCAATGAACAGAACAGTTTTTTCTCATAAATTAGTCAGGCCGTGTGGAGCTGTATTAGCTGATCGTTGCTTTTGTCTCTCTACTTGCTGACTTGCTTTTCAGTTTTGCTGGCCTTTGTGCTGTCACACACAAAGTCGGCGCACAGCTGCCATTCTGAACCCAAACCAAGGTAAAGAACAATTCGTACATACTACATCCCCCCATTTTATACAGCTGCAACTCCCTGAGCAGAACAGGCCTCCATGGGGCCTCCTGGGACCCAACTAGCTAAGAAATCCATGCTAAAGCATGCAGGCACATTGTGGAACTGGGTATAAAAAAATAATAAAATAAAATAACCTATTTTCTTCAAGGTTTTGCCAGGCTTCTGGGCCCCCTCCACAGACTCCCGGCAGCATGTCCCTGTCTCCAGCAGAGCTGAGAGCCTGGTGTTTTATAGAGGACATCATGGAGGGACAGGAGATAGGGTAGAAAGAGTGATGGAGAGGCCAAGTCCCATATCCTGGGCTGGTCAGGTTGCCACACAGTTAGTGAGCAGCTCTTAACCACGCGGGCGTGGAGTGTAACCATATATAAGTGGCCATTACGAGCACAATGGTATTTAGTAAGAAGAGGAATCACCAACACCAACACGGCGCTCCTTTTCAAAGGGTCACATGTACCAGGGATCAATGTTGGCAAGTTATACAAGCGCGATCCCAGAGTTTCTCAGGTTACAGCCCTGCACAATACAGTTTTGTTTCTACGAAGATCTTCGCTAGTGGGAATGCTTTTAGAGCAATGGACTCCTTCTCTGTACTCCACCCCCACAGCTCCAGACCCATCTAAGGCCACCAAACCAAGGTGCCTGGCTCAATTCCCTGCAGGAACCCGGGGCACAGGCAGGGGCCCGGACGCATGGGCCGGCAGGAAGAACAGAGTGATTTCTCAAGTCACTTGCAACACACTTTCGCAGGATAACTCCTCTCATTGGCTATTAATTCTATTTCAGACAGTGGGAATAACAGTAAAGGTCTGGAAGAATTGTAGGAAATTCCCTTACATTTTTTCTCTGCTGATACTAAATCCAGAGCTAAAACCAAGTTAGATCCTAGTATAGGCATGGTGGACCCATTTTCTGTTCCCTCCCAGGCTGGGGCTGGGAACACATTCCCACCTTCACAGCATTCCTTCCTAGGTCAAAAGGTCATCTCTCTAGGCCTTCTCCAGCAGACACTCTGTGGTCAAAAGGTTGTGTCATGTGATCTGGCCAGTCCCTCCCAACAAAGCTCTTTCCTCGTAGGTAAATAAATTGTGCAGATCTAAATAAGCTCTGCCTTAGAAATAGGTTTTCGTCCCTCCATCCCCACTGGCCTCTTCAGTTTCAAAACAATGAGAACTGCAGTGCACATCAAAGTCACCAGCAAACTGTCCAGAGACCCTTCAGGTCAAGGCTGCATCCTTTGCCTGGGCCCCATTATGTATGAGGAAAGGTACCTGCCAGAGGTAGGTACCTGCTCACTTCTTTTTTGTTTTTTTTTCAAAAGAAAATAAAATTTCCTTTTTAAAGCAAACACACATATTCTGAATAAGTAAGAAATTACAAGTTGAAAAATAAAAGGTACTTGGTAAGAATCATTAATAAAGAAAACTGTTTGGCTTAATGTACACTCAACTGCATTTATCTGACCAGTAATTCAATCGTGTATGACGAAGCATAAGGAAGTAAGGAGTTCACTAGCTCAGTGTTCACAATTGATACCAGTGTTAAGTTTGCCATCAGTGGTATGTTACTATATAAAAGGTGCCTGTCACTAAAGGAGCCAACTTCACCTTTTTTTTCTTTTCTTTTTAATTTTCTGCTGCCTAGATGAATAATATAATGATTTGCTCATTGTTGTGGATTGTTACTGAGAGCAGCTTGAAGCTCTCAGACGCAATCCAAAATGAGTCATTTATTTGTAAAAGAGAGTCAAACAAGTCTATCAACATTGCTTCTATTTATAAATTATATGTTTAAGAGTACAGTAAAATAGTCATGGCTGTCAAGTTACATATGGGAGACAGAGAATTAGAGATAGAGCTTTTACAAAAATTACAGATACTTTCAAATTATTTGATCTAGTATTCCTAAGCTCTGAAAAGGAAAAGTACCAATAATTTATTTAAGAACTAGGGATCTGGGTGTTTGTTTACTCATGAAATTTAATTAAATATCTCAGAAATAGAATCTACATCCCCTACAAGTACCAAAGAAATGAAGGCTTACAGCTACAAATGGTTTCCTAAATGGACTTTTTTTTTTTTAGTTTTTAATTGCCAAATTTTCCAAAAGCATATTTTTTTTTCAAAGTTCACCTTTTACATGTTCCCTTGTAGCTGTCTTGGATTAGCAGGAATGACGAAGATGAACAGTCTTAAGAATGGATATCCTCTCACTGTAAGCTGCAAACTTTAAAGACCTTGGTTTTATCAGCTTTTCTCAGGGCAGGCATCACAGTGCTCTAAAAACAGTGTCATGGGCTGTTAAACTGAGCACGTGCTCTGCCCTGGTGTCACAGTTCCTGGAAGTCACAGTATGACATACTTCCAAGTTTAGTATCTGTAACCTCTATGGTTTTGGAGGAGTGTTTGGAAGGTAACTGGTAGTTGGTCAGACAATTACGTGCTCGAACTGGGAAAGACATCAGATGAGAGGAGAAACTGATATCTAACATTTTTTAAAGATGTTTGGATGGAACGTAAGTAAATAAGGGAATGTGTGTATGACCTTTTCTGTACAAATAACCTTGGCATCATCTTGGTATTATGAATCAGGGGCTTAGTGTTCAGGAGCAGCTACAGAGGCATAAGGATTCTGTGCAACTCTAACTGTAGAGGAGAATGGTTCTAAAAATAGAAACTTGTAGGCCAAAATCCAGCTTTACTCATCACAGAAATATGAGAAGAAAATAGGTATCTAAAAATGAAGAGGTATGAATCTAATTATCATCTCTTTTTGAGGGTATCACAGATTGTGCAGCTCCATCAATCAAAAAAAGGAAATTAACTAAAAGTGAAGAATTCCCTATGGGGAATATAGGATGGAGTTAGTAGTTTCAAATGGGGTTAGACTCCTGCACAAATCTGCATGTGGGCCCCATTCCTATTGCTACTTTCCCTGAACAGAAGACTCCAGCCCACATACACTATAACCAACACCAAAGCTGAGCTCCTGCTCATGTGGTTGGAAGCAGAACAGTGGAGGAAGGTGCCCAACAACTGGGATAGCGCTTGCCTAGCACACTTGAGTTTCTGGGTTTGATTCTCACCATCTCTCCCTACTCATCCCCGCCCCCCCCCAAAAAAAAACAGCTAAGAAGCAGGGGCCGGACCAGAGGGTTAGCTCAGTGGTTCTGGCGCCTGCCTCGCAAGCACAAGGTCCTGAGTTCGATCCCTGGTAACCACATACAATGCTGGGCATGGAGACTCACGCCCATCAACAATCAATACCACATACCACAGCGCCGGGCGTGTGGCTCACACCTGTAATCCCAGCACTCGGGAGGCAGAGACAGGAGGATTGCTGAGTTCGAGGCTTGCCTGGTTTACATAGTGAGCTCAGGGCCAGCCTGAACTACAAAGTGAGACCCTGTCTCAAAAAAAAAAAAAAGAAGAAGCAGGGGCCAAGGGACTCAGAAATCTCCCTAAAAGACCCTGTGTTAGCAAGTCACGACACACCAGGTACCAAAGGGGAAGTCATGCAAACCCACAGTGAAACTATCCAAGGGCAGATATTATAATTTACATCATGTGGAAGAAACATACTAATCCATAAATCCTATGTAAAATAGTGACTGCACCTCTCTATCAGCAATATATGCTTAACATATAAAGAGTAAAACCACTGAACCCCAAACTACTACAGATCAGAGTGTTTAGTTGCTAAGACAGCCACCCTAAATATGCACTAAATATATTTTAGAGGTAACTGCTTACCATGTTTCCTTGTTTAGTCATGCATTAGGATAGCGTCCATTAAATCTTATACTATTTGTATTTAACATTTAAAAAAAAATCTTAAAAGTAACTAAATCATTTCTCTGAAATAATTTATACAAAGAGGTAGAAATGCTGGGCCTCTAGGGAGAGGGGAGAGGTTTGTAGAAACTAAAATCTGTAGTCACCAATGGTTTTTCTGAAACCCTTTTCAGAAAAATAGCAGTATTTTCTCTTAAAATTTGATGCTAGATATTTCACAATAAGTACAATGACACCCATAAAACACCTGAGAGTAACTTTCTAAAAAAATCTTGAAATTTAAAAAAAATAAATAAAATTTATCCAGGGGAAGGCATAGTGGCACACTCCTGTCATCTGAGCACTCAAGAGGCTAAGGCAGGAGGATTGCCATGATTTTGGAGCCAGCCTGGACTACTGAGTTCAAAGACAGCCCTGACTACGTAGTGAGACTATGCTTCAAGAAAAAAAAATCAGAGAATATTAAAACAATTAGTAAGATTTATAAAATTCATAACAAGGTATTTTATTTCAAATAAATTGTGTTAAGATCACAGGGGAAATGACAACTAAGACTAGAATGTAGGCTTCTTAAAGCACTCTGCATATGACGATTTGGTCTTTCCGTCATTTCCACGCCCAGTGTAAGAGTGGCAGGAGTCTTAAGTACTACTGCACATGACAGATTCCAATGTTATCTTTCCAGGGAACAAACAGAATTGCCAAAGCAGGCCTGGGAAAATAATACTGACTCTCCTTTGGTATCAAAAGCACAATAATAAGAAGCAAAAATCAATAAAGACCTGTAGTTATAAAATATATCTATCTATCTATCTATCTATATCTATCTATCTATCTATCTATCTATCTATCTATCTATCTATCTATCTATCTATCTATCTATCTATATATATATATATAGAGAGAGAGAGAGAGAGAGAGAAACTACAGAAGGGAGCACTGAGCTCAAAGATGTGGTCAAAGAGTCAGAAAGGAGAAGCTTTTCCCTTGAATACCGGCATACACAGCGTTAGTGTCTCCTGTGTCAGTGGTCTTGGCCTAAGACACTATCGATTTTTCTGCTTAACAGATCTAATCAGATGTCTATAGGATAAACCATAGGAATCTGGGGATATGTGTTCCTTCATCATCCTTTTCATCAAAATAAGAGCTTCGAATACTTTGTCATGTGGCTCTTGAAATATCAGAAAAATGTAATAGGGCTCTAGCTAGGACTGTCAGGGAATATGGTAAGGTATCATTGATCCTAATCTTATATACTACAATCATTTCCCAAGATTATAGGTGGCTTTACAACCTGATACTAAATAGAATTTATAGCACAGATTTTTAGAAAAGAGTTTGAGCTCTAACACTGCTATTGTCAATGACAAGTTCCATGACAAAGTCCTGAGTTCGATTCCTGGTATTGGTAATAAGAAAAAAGAAAAACCTTTAGAAAAATGTCCAAGTATATGAGAAAATATCACAACCTACATAAGCATTTCAGAATGGAAAGAAATACCCCCAGCCCAAATTTCAGGTCTCAGAACAGGTATCTCACACCACCAGACACCTCTTGTAGGAAACTAGGTGTGCTGCAGAGGTGCATCCTTCTGGGCTTTGGGTCAGCCAGACTTGTGCTAGAATGTTGGCTCTACCAGTTCCAAGGTGTCTGAGGTCAGGCTCCTTTCTGAGCCTCTGTTTTTTCCTAACTAAAAAGCCTGCATCAGGTTACCAGGAGTAAATTCTACTAGATCAATACATCAGGGTACCTGCCCTAGAGCAGCTGTGAAACAATAGCTGGGATGATGATGGTGATGATCCATAATCGGGCTACTGCTGCCATGTGTGGGCATATGCATGTAGGCATCTTCCCAGGGTCTAGTGCTCCTGTTGCCCAATGACAGAAACAATCAACTAGATGAAGCCAGATGCAGCATACAGTAAGATGCAACACTTACTGTATGCAGCAGCATACAGTAAGATCCTAGCACAAAGCTAGGATCTGGAAAGAAAAAGACTGGATTCCAGATAGCATTCCTTTTAAAATTCTTAAACAAGAAGTGAGCTCACATATCACATTAACTTTTTTTTCTTCCTTAACAACACAGACACATTATAAAGAGGATTTGAAAAGTGAACTAACAGGGAGGGAAAAAGAAAAACTTCTTTTTCCAATGGGTATTGAACTGAAAGATCTACACTGAAATTCTTGCTTGGGTCAGAATGCTTAGACTAGAACTGGTCAAGGTTCAACAATCTGTTGTTGTCCAGTATAGGAAAAATTTGATCAGAGGGACTTTATGATGAATTAGGTAGTCATTTCTGGGGAGAGTACTTAGTAAAGAAAAGCAAAGGAAAAGAAAGCACAGATCTTACAGTCTCATGATTTGTTATGGTATCTCAACCAAAGTAAAATATTGTTTTTATGTAAGCTTAAAAATTCAAGAGAGAAAATAACCTACCTATGTCCCTGTACCGCACATCAAATAAGTAGAAAACTAAGAAATTAAAGATGACTTTGTATATATCCACTTATTCTCAGAGCTGAAAACAAATTATCAATACAGAGATACTATATTTGAGGTACAATGCATATAAGTGTTTGGGTTTTTTCTCTTGTGTAATTGCATAATAATATATTTAGAATATGAATATGTATTACTATGAATACCCACAATTGTAAGCAAAGTCTACATCTTTTTCAAAATTAAAAGACATTATAAATCATACCTGGAATCCTTATAGTAAATAACACAATAAAATACACATTTACATAGGCAAATGAATTAAAACAAATTTAGGAAATTTTCTTTTTACTAGAATGATATACTGATTTTTATTTTCATTAGTCAAAATAACTGAAAAATTAATCCATTTAATTTTAACTGTAGACACCATCAATATTGCTGATGTCAGAACTTAAACAAAAGAAGGCAGTAGAACACTTATGCATGAGAAATTTTATTGGATTGGAGTATCAAAAGCTATTGTCTTTAAGAAATCCTGAAACTCTATAGATTTTAAGAAAGTCAGGATTAACTTCTCTTTAAACCACAAACCCAATCCAGTCAGTAAAAATCAACAAACAAGTACAACATTTCTAAAGAGAGAATAAATTATCTATTGTCTGGTATTATTTCTTAGGCAACTAATTCCTGTTGAAATGTTCAACCAGAGATAACTGGATATTTACAAAATGGGCTTTTTTAGATCTTTACAAAAGCACAGAAAATTATGAGTATAGCATACCACAGGATTTTTAAAAGTGATGTCTGAATATAATCCTAACTCCTCTGGCCACTCCAGATGTAATATCATTTGGAAATTTTTCAAGATCAAATCAACTAGAATTATAATTACTCACGTCTGCCCTTTCAGAAGTGCACAGTGTAAATTTTGGAAGCCCTCGGGCAGGTGGCAGTTTAAGGATTTCAACCAGGGAATCGCTGGCAATCAAAAGTAAGGTCTCAGCGCCTGGACATGTGGCTTCATGCTTTTGACACCACTCCAGGCACTGAGATACCTCTCTGGAGATTTGTCAGGGACGACCCTGGAAGTCAAGCACTAAAGAGAGTGTTGAGAAATCCTTTAGGGAAAAAATATTGCCAAAGAAAAGAGGAAGCCTGACTGGTCTTTTTTTTTTATTCTGTAGTAGGGCAGAAATCTAACTTCCTCAGAATACTGAGGATGCCTTTAAGTAATCCAAGAGCTCTGAAGAATGTGCACAACACATGTGACTGACACTGTGGCTTGAATATTGCAGAAGCACCTTTCAATTAAAGAATGTGGTTTTATTTTACTCTTTCAGTGTTTCAAGCCAGATAAAAACAAAACGCTCAGCCAATTCATAGCTAAAAAGAAAGCACCTTGGCTGAAGTTTTTAAGGCCTGTCTAGTGAGCATTTTTAAGGTTGCAGGGGTATTAAATGGCGTTGGTGAGCAAATTAAAAAGGAAATTGAAGTGAACAGCTTGGAGAGATTCCTTTTTGTTCACAGAAAAGTATCGTTTAAAAACCCACAATATGAAATATTCACTAACACTTCAGTTTTTTGATCCAGTCGGATGTGTGACTAATGGAACTGGAAGCTTGCTCTGGTTAACAGGACTCTTAATATCTCCCCAACCCGTGGATGGATGTCTGGTGCAAAGAGCAAACACTAAAACACAAACAAGCAATATTAACTTATACACACACACATATGAAGCTGATGACTATGAAATAAAGAGTTTTAGAAAGTCCCGGGAGAAAGGCAGCCTCATTATTTTCTGCTTCAGCTCTTCATACCTTCTTTGCCACTTCTGAACATAACAGAAGATAACTAAACCTTTAGAACATGCCAGTTTCATGTCTAACATCTCCCTTTCCAACTCAAAAGCAGACCCTATGTACCTGACCAACACAATGAAAAAAGTATAGAAAAGAAATTGCTTTTTCAAAGCATAAATCACTGTTTTAAAATCTTTAACAAGTGGCATATGATAGCTCAGGCTCAAATTTAACTTGAAGAAATAAAAATGAAAGGTTGTAATAAAGAAATAATAGAAGGGTGGCAGCCTTTTCATTAGAAAGATGACATGGGGGTTTTAATGGCTTTCACAGGACAGCCAGTTGGCTTCATTAAATTTTATACCATTTGGGAACTGAGTACCTTTTTATGCAAAATGCACTCTGCAGGTAAAGAACACATATACACACGCACACACTACAACGGCCTTTTAACACTCCTTCTGCATCTTTTCTCTTAGGGTTGATGAGCAAGTAAGTAACTGATCCTCTTTAAGGTCAAACCACCTCTTTGGGAAATGAGGGAAAGCTTGAAAAATTCTGGGATAGTGACATGAAAATTCCTATAAACATTCATCAAGGACAAGAAATGTAAAACAATGTAAGATATTACTTTACGTGTGCAATCTGGATACCGTTTGAAAATTAATACAGAGAGTACATTAGATAGGAGACTTAGGGACTCTCACCACCACTTTATCACACAGGAATGTAGGCTAAGTCCACGGGTGCTCAGCAACACTGACGCTATTAACAGCAACTAACTTTTAACGGGAAGTTATAACAAGCCAGGTCTACATGAGTGCCCTAAGCCTTCTGGGAAACCCCGCATAAAGCAAGAACTTCACTAACAGGAAGTAAAGGGCAGACTTTGGCCTGAACCCAACGCGTATGGGCTGAGCCCCCAGAACTACCCCACAACTCCTAGAACCGGTGAGCCCACTCCATTCTGACCTTCACGTTCAAAGTAAAAATCAGAAACCTGGAAAGAGGGCACCAAACCACAGAACACAGGATGCTAAAACTGTGACCTCAAATTTCTACCACAGTTTTAGCCTTTCCTGGAGCCTTTCCCCACAAACACTGCCTTGTTATAGTATAAGGTCTGTGCCCCTCACATAAGGACAATAGGAAAACAAAAATGGAAGGAGCAAAAATTCTTAGCTAAGTCTTCTCTTACCTTTAGTGATTATCTTGCATCCTGAAATTCACAACACATGATATGGGCTTAGAGTTCAAGCTATGGAACCAAAACTAATAATGTCAGTGACTACTGATACATGTATATTATTATCACTACTAGCATCATTTTCCCCTTTGTGGAGCACAACCCAAATACATTAGAAATCCAAATACATGATCAAATTTATTTCTCTCACTATCTTTATGAGATAGGTGTGGCCACCTATATTTTATAAATGACCCATAGGCTTACAGGAGTTTAAAAAATCACATAACATCACCCCAAGTGTGGGAGTCAGCACCTAGACAGACCTATGCCTAACTTCAAACTCTGTGGCCTTTGTAAAAACAAACTTACCAATATTTCAATCATAATTTCTCTCTGAAGCACAGAAACACTGCCTTCCATGTAATGGACTGAAGTTCACTCCAGCCATAACCCTTTATCTACATTCCTGTACCTATGACTATTCAACTGTCCCTAATAAGTCCTCACAGATTTGGTAACTGATACTTTGACAAACAATTATTTAGAGGTCCTACGCCCTAAGTTGATGCTAACAACATCTACTAAGCTAAGAAGCATAATTAACTATTAACCAGTTGTCAAATCACAATAATTTATTCTACCAATGTGCACTGAATCCAGCCTCTGTGACAGCAAGGGAGCAATGGACAGAGCTGATCTTGGAATAAGCACTACTGTACAACCCTTCCTAATCAAGATTGTATTTTGTCATTGTTGTCCTTACTTTCCACAGTCAAGTACCATAAAAACTAAGCAAATATTACCAGACTGAGTACCTAGAAAGTGGTTATTAAGGGCCAGAGATTTAGCTCAGTGGTTCTGGTGCCTGCCTAGCAAGCTCAAGGTCCCTGATTCAATCACTGGTAACCATATACAACAATACCAAGCATGGCGACTGACACCCACCAGCAATCACTACCACATACCACAGTACTGGGTGTGGTGGCTCATGCCTGTAATCCCAGCACTCAGGAGGCAGAGGCAGGAGGATTGCTGAGTTCAAGACTTGCCTGGGCTACATAGTGAGCTCAGGGCCAGCCTGAACTACAAAGCGAGACCCTGTCTCAAAAATTTTAAAAAATGAAAGGAAGGAAGGAAGGAAGGAACAAAGAGAAAAAGAAAACAAAAGTGGTCATTACATTGATGCAAAGTTGTTGCTTTTTTTTTTAAAGGAACCTAATTTAGATGAAAAAATGAAAATGTCACAGAATCAGAGATTACTGTCAGGAGAGCAGAGGTCTGTGTGGGAAAAGATGCTGTCCAGAAACTTCCTTTCTACCTTCTCTGTTCAGCTAGAGCAGCAGGTTTCAAGGGAATCACATAGGGCACTTCTTTTCCCAAAAATATCCAATATATGGAACAGCACACCATTTTGTAAAAAAGACAATTTTCTCTAATTTTAAAAAAGGTTGATATTATTTTTGGTATAATCTTATTTTAGCCAATTTTGGAATTTTTTCCATTGGAAAACAACTCATGTTTTATACTGAAGGAAAATGAGTCATTAGAATTCCTTTTGGATCAAGAAATCAGAGAATAAATTTCCATCTACTAGGTGACTGATAACTACACTAAGATATGTAGCTCATACACTGTGACATCAGAGTGTGTGTCAATGGAAGTAAAGCTTATGCTTCTACTCTCTGTTTTGCAAATTGATTAGGGAGATCTTTTTCAAATGGGAAGACAATGAGAAAACCTAAAAAACTAAAGAAAACTAAAGAATGAAATGAAAATACAGCTTTTCCAAATGGGTAGGAACCAAGAGCTTGAGGGAGCACATACAAATGGGAGGGGTAGAGAACAAAAAGAATTAAGAAATGTATGCATATACCAACTCCCCATGACCAACGTAATCATTATGTACTCCGAACATGTACTACTAAAAAAAAAAAAAAAGGTGGAGGTAAAAACTAAGAATTTTGAATAAAATATAGAATTCAGTAAAAAAATGATTTTTCAAATACACCCATTTTCCTTTCTGTACATGGGGAAAGGATGTTTGTTAGAAGTGTTATAATTTTCTGAGCTAAATTCCTATAAAGAATTTAAAGTCTTGCAGAAAAATTCTTGACATACACAAAAAAATAGACCTCATGTCAACATACCAAAAAGATAGCCTCCTCTTCCTCACTTTCAAGTTGAAGATTCAAGATGGGCCCAGTCTAACTCTCCCCCTAGGCACCCAAAGGGTTGACATATCTAAGTAGAGGCTCCTGCCCCGTGTTGATCAGGAGAACATCTAAGTCCAGAAGCCTTTCTGCCACTCAGTGACCAAAAGACACAGATATTCTGTGTCTTCTGAAGATCCCTGAATATGAAAGAAAAAAAAATGCCATCCAGGATCCTCCAACAATAAGGAGGAGTCAGGGAAAATCTTACTGTTAGGAGAAGTAATAAAGCAGAAGAAGCTAGAGATCTAGGCAAATAAGGTGCAGATGGGTTGTGGCTTGACAGGTCTGTTCCACCAAGCTTCCCACCACGGACCGTGTATCTCCACCGCTGCTCACCACCCAAGCCAGCAGGTCCAAACAAGCCACAACCACTGCTCTCTCTCCTCCTGTGCCTCCTCCGCAGATCTCCACTCAACCTCCAACTTGGAGGACAATTAAAAAGTTTCCATTTCAGGAAGGAAGGTACATCATATGCTATACTTCAAAGTAGGTATTAATTCAGTTCATAGGAGAAGTGAGTCTCCTGGGATTCTTATTTCCCCATGTTTCAGGATGTAACCAAACCTGCTTACTGTGAATCCTGTGCTCAAAGAGTATTCAAGCTACACTGTTTGCTAAATACAGTGAGGCAGAACTATGAGGAGAGCCAGGTGAATAAAATATTCTCTGCAAGAATAGCTGGAGTCCATGAAACTTCTGACCATTGAGAAAATTGTTCTTTATACACGTGAAAATTGATCTTGAGCCCATGCTGACCAACTTCTTAAATACAAGAGGCAAGAAGACTCCGGGGATAGCAAATTCTCAACATGCGTCGGTGAAAAAAGCCGGGTTGAGGACCGTGTTCTCCACAGTGTGCTGTGAGGAAGATGGCTCCCAGAGGTAAAGCGACAGCCCCTCAGTGGATGCGTGGGACCGGGAGCTCTGGGTCCACCTCCAGCAAACTTCAGATGCACATTAGCAAGCTAGCAGAATCTGAGCACTTCAGTACTACAGGAAACCCTCCTCCACTCCAGGTTTCCATCTAACTACACAGTTCCTTTCTTTTCTTTCCTTTTTTTTTTTTTAAAGTAATGTATATTTAAATATTCTGGGAATCACAAATTTTCACCTACTGAAGATGATTACATTTACTCCATCTTGTTGAATTACTTGTAGATGTTAAGGATTACAGTGCTCCATAAAGTTATGAAACTGTGCCCCTACATACAGATTTCTAGAATGATGAAATGTGTGGGTCCTCTGTGAATCAGAGCAACGTAAGTGCTTAAATTACTTCAGAGAAAATGTCACAGCTTTTATTTTTTTTAAATCCAATAGAAGTTTACTTCTTCACTCAGAAGAATATCCATGCTTTCACACAGACAGTATTTCAGGAAAGCATACAGGCCTTCTATTTTGACCATGGAAGACATAGTGAAGAATTTGTCCCCGGCATTCAAAAGGAAGGCGATTATGTCACTACTCCTATTCACAATCTTCAATAGGTCCCTATTACCTACCAAATCAGGCACACATTCCCCAGCTTGCTATTCAATGCTCTGCACAATATGGACCCAATCTTCCTTTCAAATAAGTAATCATTATTATTGAGGGCCTCCTACATTATCATAGCACAATGACAGGCAAGGAAGGAAAGGGGTTGCCTAAGACATACAAACTGTCCTCAAGAATCTTACAGTCAGGCAAGAGAGTAAACAAGTCAGCATTTGATTCCGACAGCACACGGGGAACCACATATGTCACAAGGAAGAATCAGAAAAACGTGCAGTGGGAACTCACAAGAAAGGAATTACTTCCAAGTAAAAGTTAGGATCTGGGGCTGGTGGCAAGGTGTAGGGCAGGGCAATACCTTTCTAGCTTTCTAGAGATAACATCCATGAAGTCTTCCACAAATGCTTTAGAGGGCATTAATCATTCCATTTTCTGAAAGGCCCTACAACTTTATGTGAAACAGAGTATTAGAAGCATATACATTTATTTGCTTACTTTTCTGAGTTACTTATTGAATAGTATAAATTCATTGAGGAGAGGTAGTACATTGGATTTATTTGTCTATCTCTAGCTCTTAGGACAGTACTTGGGACCAATTATATGGTCAATAAATAAATGAAAATATTCTGGGCTTAATTATAAAAAAGACTTTCAAAAGGCCAGTGTATACTTAGTATACAACTACCCTATGAGATAGTTATTATTTCCCATTTTATAGGTGAAAGAACCAACATTCAGAGAAACTGCTGCTTGGAAATGGCATCCTCTTTACATTAGGTGCCCACTTGCACATGAAGCCTTTCTCAACCCAGGACCCTGTAATTTAACATCTGCCATGCATCAGCTACTTGTGTCCTCTCCACAGTATCCCTCAGCCCACCCTGGGTGATGGTCAGCTACTAAAGGGAGGGACTATGGCTTCCATATTTGTATTCCCCCGAACAGCCTTGCTCAGAGAAGATCTTTGTGTGCAGAATCTTGAGAGATGGAGAATTTCCATATCCAGACAGATATGTGACCTGCACATCAGCTTGTGTGTGTGGCAATCGCTTAGAAGGGCTCTGAGGGAGTGTCCACAGGCTTCCAATCATCAATGATTTATCATTCACATTTAGTATACAGAAATCATCATTTAATTTTACTGCATGGCATTTGTCACACATGTTACGTGGAAGAAGAAACATGAAATTTTACACCTCAAGTCTACTTTTATAAATCTTTAAACCTAAAAAATAAAGGCATGCCTGGTTTCAAGGCAAGAGCAGTATCTCTAGTTTACAGGAAAAAGTTGAGGAAGGAGTGTTTTCGTTAAGAAAATATTCTATTGACTAGAGATAGTCATTCATGTATATCCTGTATGAATTAACAGTGTATATCCTGTACGAATTAACATTCTGTAATAATTAGAATTCAGTTAAGTATACCTAAGTCTAAAATTCTCCTGGTAATTAATAGAATAAGTTGGAACACATTTCAGGAGATGAGGATAGAGAGTAAGCCTCCGAGGTGGTGATCACTTACTGGTCTACCCGTCTCATGTCAGAATTCCAAAAGCAAGAGCTCCAGTTGGATAATGGATCATGGAGAAGGGGCTTCTGCTTACAAAGGTTAGCCCATGCTAGGCAAACACAACAGTCTTCTGGTATCAAGACCAGCACTTTAGCTCCCACATCTGAACTGTACTACTTTACTCTCCTCATAAAATAAGCTCTGAGGCCTAGTTATTTTTCTGCCAAACTGACAAGGGAAAAATCTCTTAAATTGAAAATGGTAGCACATACTTGTAATCTTAGCACTCTAGGCGGGTGAGGTAGGGGAAATTAAATTAGAGCCCAGCCTGGGCAACTTAGCATGACTCTGTCTCAAAGTAAGAAATTTTAAAATGGTTAGGACACAGTGTGAAGGCACAGGGTTCCTTCCCCATTACAACAACGACAACACACACAAAGTCCTGTAAAAGCGAGAAATAAAAAACATTACTATCATACTACATAAACATAAAAATGTTTGTTACATCCTTGATGAGAAAATGTGTGGCCGCTCTCTATGTTAAAAGAAAAAGTGTACAAATTAAAATAAGACCTAGGAATATAAACATTAGAGACCTGGAACTTGAATTTAAACGATCATCTAATTCAATCTTATTTTACAGGTAAGCAAAAGTCTGAGTAGATGAACAAACCCATCCAAGGACACACAGCGAATGAGTATCAGCACTGGACAGGGAAGAGGAATGAAGGAAGTAACAGTTACCAGTCCCAGGATTGTTATATGCTTAACACACGGGATCCTTTTGAACACAACCTTCAGGACAACTTCTAGAGTAGGAGCAGCTGCTCCTTCACATTGCAGACAGGGGGACTGACTGTAGTAGAAAGAAGGAACCCGAACCCATGTCTGTCTCCTAGGTCTGGGCCCTTTTCCATGCAACCATGTAGTGAGTTTCTTTTCCCCTGTATGGATTACTCTCTAGCATCTTGGCCTGAGAGTCAAAAGACTCTCTTTTTTTTGACTCTCAGGTCTTTTGACTCTCAGGCCAAGATGCTAGAGAGTAATCCATATGGGGGAAAAGAAACTCACTACATGGTTTGGATTCCTTCAGCAAACACAATGATACTTGCCTAAAAGCAAATTATAAAAACAAACAAACAAACCTGGAAGACATAGTAGGAAGTCAGTAAAAACAGGAGGGTCCCAAAAGGACATTGAGCTACTTTCCATTTCCTTTACTCATGTGTGAAGACCATGGGCAGTCACACCCTAAAGAAGAAAATGACCTTGAGTCCACCATAGAAAACTGCTTGCCACATCAAACAGTGCCCTAATTAGACTGAGTATTACCATTCATGACATAGATCTACACGTTCTTGCATAGATAGCACAAAAGCAATGAAATGAAATGAAAGTGAAAATGAAGAAATGAAATGAAATCTCCAAGTTCTGCTCATATGTATGTAATTTAAGAGAATATTAAAGATAAACAAGGCAAATTTAAAATTTAGAAACATATTTATGTCAAAAAATTCATGTTTGAGCTGATGGTCTACTGGTTTATTTAAGGCAGTAAAGAATACAACAAAGCTTGAATAAAACAAAGTAATCGTATCCTTTAGGGATATAATAGAATTGTGGCAGATATATAAATACATTCCAAATAGTTCATTTACGTCAAGTCACACATCCATCAGAGAATCAATAGGCATAAAGCTCTGATCAATCTGTCCATCTTAAAAATAGAATGGTGAGAACTACAGATTCTGTTTATAGATTCAAAGTGGATTTCCTAATGCTACAGTTGAATGATACTCCCTTCCTTGGCCTTAGAAAAGCGGAAGACCAGAAATGAAACACTAGAATTAGGATATACCATGAAAAATGCTGTAGCCGATGTCAAAGTGCCACAGGGATAGAGAGAAAGGATCACAGGCCCTGCACCTAAGCAAATCAGGAAGGTTTCCCAGAGAAGATGACACACGAACTGGATTCCCACTGAGAATAACTCTCTAGGTAGAGGACTGGCAAAGACATGCTCCCTCTCCACATCTCCTCAAATGATTTGCTCTTAAAGGCCTCAATTTAAAGCACGCTAAGGAATATTATAGTCATATAATGAGGACACAATTGGTTCATTCATTTTAAGCGGCAGTAAGGTTTCAGCACCCACCCTGTGGGTGCTTCCTTGCTGGTCACCACAAAGATAGTGAATAGCTCCAGATGGCCCAGGGTAAATTTTAGCAGATTCAAGTAGTTTATATTATTGTTTGCAGTGACACAAAAAATATTTTTTAAGGTCAAATTAAAAACAGATGTCAACATGTGAAGATGAATAAAAAGTTCTCCAACTAACCATACCACCCAACACACATACATACACATGTATACACACACACACACACACACACACACACACACGCCCAGTAAGAATTTCAAGAAACTCTCCGTGGGTAAAAATGGGAAAAAAAGGGGGTGTGGGGATAAAATGGCATCATTACAGACCATTCTTCTGAGGCAAAGTAAAGACAATGAAAGGAAAAACAGAACATGTGTACTATAATGTATAGCACCATAAGGCTGCGTTTGATGCTCTGGAGGGCTTCAACAAGTTCTGTTCAGCCAAAAATCAATTGAAAAATCAGCATGATAACAGCACAGGAGTTGCCCTATAATAGCCTTAAGACCCCCAAGGCTATTCGAGTCCCTTTCATCTGCCACACTGCACAGACTCTATGGGGACCTCACTTCCCCTCCTCAAGTACCCTCTATGCCCCTCTGTATTTCTTACCTACTGCTTTGCTTCCCCTCAGAAAGGGTGGCTGACAGGGAATGATGATGTTTTCAAGTGTTTTTTGAGGATTTTTTTCCTTTTCTGCTTTATTCTTCATTTTCTCTTGACATTTGCACTCATATTCATCCTCTCCTAGCTGTCAGACAATTTCCCCAGTATTAAGTGGTCAGCCGTAATCTCTGAAGAACCTAATGAGTATTAGCCTTGTTTTTCGAGAGCCTTAACTCACACACTTGCCACTGCCCCTTCATAAAATCACGGTTCAGGCATATGCAAATAGGATATGTAAGCAAGGCACAGCATTGTTATAAATATACATATATATTTCATTCCAAGATTTCATCTCAATATTTCTTCAATCACTTCCTCACAATGTCTGGTTTGTTCAATTTATATTTCTACTTGGCATGTGGTGCAAACCTCCAAAGATAAGATACATCTGTCCCTTAGTCACAAATCTTGGCATTTTTACCTTAACTCAATCGTGAAATGATTGGTTGAAATTACCTTGCTTATTAGCAGGATTTCCTCATAATAAAATATTTTATTTCTAAACTTTCGAATCTGACATGAGATGTACCAACTCGGCAGTGACATATCAAAGCTTAAGGCGAACGTATAAACACAGGGATCCATACGAGAGAAGGAAAAGCTAATTGGAAGTCAGCTTCCCTGTGATTATCAGCTTGTTTACGAGGAGGGAGGACTCCTCGGAATGGCACTGTAAATTCATCCCTGATTATGGCGTTAACACCAGATCTCACTTCCACACGTTCCCCAGAGCCCCCCACCCAAGTCATTTTGGTTAGTAAGAGAGGGTTGTGCACTGTTTTCAAAGAATGACAGTTTTTCATGCTTTAATTTTCTCCATTTTCAGGAAAAATTAATCAGTTGCACAAGCCAGTTGTCAGATTTCTCTTCCCTCATGGCAGAAAGCACACATATTCATTGTCTGCTATAAGAATAAATTTTAGTAATTTTTCCCCATGTCAATATGAATATTAGACTGACCCAATTAATATGAAATGCTTCTATGCTGCTGGAACAGACAGTGCTACAGAAAGAGCCATTTGCACAACCTGTTCATGATTATGGGCCATAAGGACACAAAGATGGCACACACATTTGTGGACCATCTGAATTCTTATACGGAGAGGGGAGGGGGAAGGGGGAGCTGCACGACATTCGCCTGACTGTCGTGGGTCATGTTTTTTAATCCAGAGTATTGGACATGTAACACAGCAACAAGAGCTGATCATTTTGTTTAATCACCTTTTGGATCTTTGCCAGATGGTGTCTATTGAGAGCGCTGCAAACAGAGAGAGATGAACTGCATCTAACACGCCACCAGAGCTTTCCCGTAAATGTCTGAGAACTGATTCCAACAAGAATTTAGTCTCGGAGCAGAAAGGGATACATTTAAAAACTATGTGCATTAACTATACTTTTCCCCATAGAATCCTCACTTGGCATGAATAATTTACCCACTCTTATGCTAATGGGATCATGAAAGTATCCCTCTGTCTTTAGTGCAGCTATTCTCAGCTTTCAGTAATTACCCCACCCAGTGAAAATAACATGGCTTCTGCTTTGAGCGGTGGACTCGTACCTGGCAATTAGAAAGATTATGGCTGACAGTGGAAAGATCCAGAAATGGACAGAGACCCCTACAGCCCAAGGAAGAGTCAAGAAGCCCCTAAGGACACCGGCCGGGTAGAGGGTGGAGAAGCAAGGGGATGGGAAGTGGGAAGAAGCGTAAAAAGGAAAGTTCACTCTCCTCAAGCTTGTCACTCTTTGACTTAGTATTCAGATTTTGCTTAAATAAAAATATGTCCCTCTTCTTTTAAGAAGTGTGGAAAATATTTGTGACCCCAGGTTAGTTTTGAAGATAAAAACCAAACAATATCTAAGAGAAAGAAATACAGTTATCACCAAAGCACATCTGCATGAAGTATTTTATTAAAATTTTTTTTAAAACGCAATAGGGCAAAGTCCTCTGTATTTTGTGTTTTGGACGGAAAAAAGATTACCCACCCCTCTCCCCCCGCAAAAAAAAAAAAAAAAAAAAAAAAAAAAAAAAAAAAAAAAAAAAAAAAAAAAAAAAAAAAAAAAAAAAAAAAAAAATATATATATATATATATATATATATATATATATATATATATATATATATATGAAAACAAGAGAACTCATTTTTGACCTCTGCCCACAAAACTCCACATTAGGTAGTTCACTGTGTAAAAATTATCAGGCTAAAACATCTGGGAAAGAAAGCTATGAAACAGCAGGGAATGTGGCTGGTTTATTGTTTATCTTTTGTTTATGAGGCAGTATTCAAGTTTAATTACTACTCTAAATTAAACTCTAACTGGCATCAGGAGACATCCCTTTACATGACTAAGTTTAAAAAAATCTAGAAATCCCAACTCTGGGTTTTTCAAGTAAGTTGATACATACAGGAAGAAATTACTCAAAATTAACAGCAATTATAGAAAGCTTTTAAGCATTTATGGGCACCATTATATGCTTCCAGAGCAGTTATTTATTAGGAGAGTGTAATTTTATTTCTAATAGTTGGTATACTACAAAGTCCTAAGAAAATCAACAGAAATTATTTGGGTGTCTTCCTGAGGGTTGAAATATGGTATTTTAAAAAATTTTCTTTGGGGATAGGGGAGCAAAAGAAAATGCAATATTAATATTACACATCCAACAGCCCCTTCTAGGGCCATGTTCAGTGATCAATTATAGTCTCAGAAAGATTTTTGATATAATTAGGAGGACAGGAAGAAAAAGAAATGTCATTGGATTTATCATAACAGTAAGTGACCAGTTTGGGATGAACTTAGCTCTAGGAAAAATAAAAGTTAAAAGCAACTAGCAAAAGATTATGCCAGATGGCATCTGTCATATTGTATTTAGGGTTATTTTAAAGAGATTGCCACACTATGAAAACATTCCATTGCCGAGAGTTTTCCTCAGCTGAATAAGAAACCCCAGTAGAACATACTCAGGACCCACAGTAAGTGGGATTGAGGGCTCCCCCACCCCGTCCTTCTTTAAAAATGTAGCTCCAATATTTCAGTGAGGAAAATAGTATTCTAGAGCTGTAACATGCAGTATGAACTCCATATGATGTCGTAGAAGCCTGCTTACCTAGAAACACTGGCATTTACTCGTGAGGGGAGACTTGTAGATTTCAGCACCAGGATTATTACTGAAGAACTACGTCACAGCTCAGTGTCTAGCTATGGAATTCCAGCCTCGCTGCCTGGATGACAAGCAGGGACAGGAATGGGGTTGGTGACAGAGGAGAAGGAAAGCATGCTGGCTCTGCAGCTCAGAGTCCGGAAGGATTAGAGATAGAGAGATGCTTGAGCGCTACTGCATTTAGGTTAAACTGCGTCTGGCAACAGTATGGTTAACGTGTGTGGTGTGTGCAGTTACTGGGCCAACTGTCTCGGTATTTCTGGGAATCCTGCCTATTCACAGTGCAGGGATTGTTCAATTGCTGCAAAATGTACAAAATGAATTTCACAAAAATGAATTGTAAGGAAGGCCCCATTACAACGATTTTACAGCAAAGATGTCAACATCAATTTTTCTTTCATGCATAGCTAATGATTAAAACAGCATATTCCATTTGCCTAAGACAATTTATTTCATATTGGCACATCAAAATATTGAAATACAAAGTTATCTTTACTCTCCCCTCTTTATTCATCGCTGCTGAACCCATACCATTGTTCAAACCAGGGAAAATAAAACAAACTTGGCACAAAATACTTAAAACAAAGACTCATCAATATTCTCCAATTTGTCAACATCTCAATTACAGCAGTGGAAAAAATGTAAATTTTATGTGCTCTAAACACTGAGGGGTCTATTCTCTTGCCAATTCACATGCGTAACTCCCATCAACGTTAATGGGAGTTACACAAACCCATCAATAATAATAATACTTTGTACTTATATTGTGCTTTCATCTGAGGCTCTCAAAATGCACCAGGAACAAGGAGGCTGCTCTAGTCTGGTCTGGCAAAATCTACAATGAAAAACCCAGCAGCTTTTGACTCAGCAGGTACAGAATAAGGGACCCCAAGCCTAGTGATCAAGCCCCATTTTACTGATGGGAAGCCAGACACAAAGAGAGCCTGTTACTTTCCCAGAGCCTGGAGTTTGCACCCCTGATTCTATCCTTGAAAAACAAGATTTCCTTCCTCATTCTAATGTGACTAAACAAGACAAACGCCCTCTCTTTGGCTGCTTTTTGCAAGAGAAATCAGAGTAAATGAAAAGTCTGGTTCATATTTATATAGTTTACGGCTAGGCATGTGCTGTTGGAAAGATGCAGTAGTTAGGTTTTGCATCTTACCAAGTTTAGTCCTTATAATATTTTTAAAAATTGTTTTCTTCTTTCAGTTTCTTGCACGAACACTATGGAGGAAAGATGACCTTTCACCTGTGTAACTGTAGCTCTTTCACTATTAGGTCATAAAATGAGATATTTTTAGGTTCCAAAGTAAAGATTGGTATGAGTCATTATAGCAAAAATATTCACAGAAATTATAAAGCAACATAAATGCATGTATTGTTTTATAGCATATGGCTATTAAAGTTTAATTTAAAATGTGTATGAAAACACTGTATTTTGTACAATTCATCCCCATTTTTTCTGTTTATCATAATTTGTTTTGAGACTGAATCATTTTACAGTTTTCCATATGCCTGTTGTGCTAATAAATTCTGAATAAGCAAGAAAATTCTCTTATAAACTGAAAACTTGGTTTTCAATGAAACATTATAATATATTTAATACAAATAACATAAATTTCCCTCCTATGTTTTCCCTTCTACACCAAGCCTAAGATCTAACTTATAATAAGCCTATGCGACTTTGGTCAATATCTCTGTTGACTTTGCCCTGAAGCAGACAATTCATCTTTCCCACCAAAAACTACTCTGGACAATTTAGTGGAATAAAATAGCAACCTATCTTTAAAAACATATTCAAAAGACTAATATGGGCATGAATGTGACAAAATACAAGCAAGGCTGGCCTTGCTTCAAAATTCAGTCTGCTGATAAAAAACCAGAATACCCTTACTTGTGAGTTTTAGCCCAGACAGAGAGGTTAAGCCAGATAGGATATGCTCTAGGCCTAAATAACCTCCGCTTTTCCCTTGCTCTCAGACTTTAACACAGTAAAACGACTGACGTCCTAGCACTCATACACATAAGCTCCCGTGTCCACTCCGTAATCCTATGGAGACATGATTAGAGGAACAAAATCCTCCAGGATCAAAGCCTTCAACATGGGATAAGTGGGTGCGGCTTCCCACAGCACAGACGTTTGCCGAATCTCAGAGATCTTCCCTTTCCTGGACAAAAACAACACCAAACTAGGTAACTAAAATGGAAAAGCTCCATGTGCTCACTCTCTGCCTGTTGCCGAGAGCTCACTGCTCCAAACCCTAGGGTCTTCTGTCCTCCACCTCTCTGCTCCTTGGCTCTTCGTATTTTCTCTCCTGGCCCATAACTCAGTGGACCCAAAAGAACCAGTCAGCTTTAAATTTCAGCTGGGACCTTGGTGACCTGTTAATGAATCTACAGAGGGGAGAAAAACTCACAGTGTTGAGTTATGCCTGGTGTTGCTAGCTGACTTGGAGTCAGAAATGCTTGAAGCGTTAACGTAATTGCAAGAATGTGAAAAATGAAGCGCCTGGCTCCTGAGCAAAGTGAAAGGTCAAAGTAAGCCTGGTACACAAGAAGACCCTGGAAGATAGCCTCATTAGACCATTCAGTCGGCATCGCCTTTTCCCCTCTTTTACACAGTGTGGAGGGTGTTTTGTTTTTATAATAGGTCCGCGGTCCATCCCCGCTGCTGCACTCTGGGTCAGTGGCAAGAGGGAGGGATGGAAGGCTTGCTAGATCTGACCCCAGAGAGGAGCCCACTGTGATGTGGAACTACAGTTAACTCAATGCACTGCAGACTGAAACCTACCTCCAAAATCCGTTCTAACTTACTTTCTAACTTAAACACAGCCTAGCTGTACAATTAAAGTAGTACACAAAACCTAAAGAGATTCAACTCCCAAGTTCTTCCAGCTTGTCACCAGACAGACTTGCTATGAGGTGGATTCTGATTCGGATTCATCTGAAAGTGAATCGCATTCCAGAAAGGACATTTTCCTATACTTCCCTAGAACTCAGGAGTCTAAACTCTGGCCAGAAACAGGAGGAGGGAAGATATTCATCCTACATCAACCACCCCTTTAAATGGCATATATAACTACAGCTCAAGCTGTTAAACTGTCCTGTACTTGGAAGGCTGTCTAATGCTTAAATATTGTGGCTATAAACACAGTCATAATAGAGATGAAATAGACCTAGGAGATCAGACACCATCTAATGTAAAATATTAAAAAGTAAAATCTATACACTTTCCTGGCACATATTCAATGATGCAGCTTCCTTTAAATTATCATTTTAGTCATAGAAGAGTCATCCCTATCAATATATAATTGCTCTCTGTGCAATAGGTGAGTGTAAAATGGTAAAATTTATTCTAAGTTGCACAAGGTTTCCTTGATATCTGCAGCTGGCATCCCCCTTGCCCTCTGATTATTCTAATTTTTTAGGAATTGTAACAAAAGTCACCATGTCAGCTAAATGGAAATATGAACAAATAATCTAAGAATTTCAAAATCCACTTTCCCAAAATAGAAGGGTCCACATAAAATTCCCTTAGTATTTCTGGAGTTAATAAGAGGAGATTTTTGGAGTTTGATGTCCTTTGGAGGTGTAAGTGCTTGACTAGAGAAATTCTTATGGTTGATATTATAAGCAAAATATCCTATTTATAACATAACCAAACTACTGAATTATAGCAGTAACATAGGTGTGTGTTCATTTATTTTACATCAAAGTGTACATAAACAAATGTGTCTAAAAGAAAATTGGCAGAACTAATCAATTACTGCAATGCCTACTTAAAAGAGTAGTCAGCTCATGCTGACTTTCTATTTTATAAACAAAGTACGTGAAGAAGAGAGGACAGTCTCCCTGCCTAGTAGCTGTCTCTCCTGCCACCCGCTCTCCTGTGCACCAGGAGACATGTCACAAGAGACCCAAGTGATCGCAGTCAAGCCTACTTTGCACAAGGACAATCCTCCACCTTTTACCTTGCTCACTGCTGTTGTCTCCACTCTGGGATGCGTGGCCCCCGCTGGAGGGTCCTGGGGTGCCTGCTGAGTGGGTTGAAGTCGCATCATCGTGGTCTCGCCATGATGAGGGGTTCTGTTGTCAGGTTGCCAAGGAATTTGTCCAGGTACCATTGCAGCCATAAATGAGGAGCCCAGAGGAAAACAGCAAAGGGAGACAAAAAACATGTGTCTATATTAGTATCTGCAGAACCAGGCACTTGCGCATGCTGTCAGGTTGTGCTGTCCTTTTAGAAAGACATGCACAGGAGGGCAGATGCTCTAGGACCTGACTGACAGCTACAGCATGGACACATCTGCTAAAGTAACTGGGAATGCACCTCACTAAAAAATTACTATTATTATTATTATTGACACAGGGTCTCACTTTCTAGTTCAGGCTGGCCCTGAGCCCACTATGTAGCACAGGAAAGCCTTGAACTCAGCAATCCTCCTGCCTCTGCCTCCCAAGTGCTGGGATTACAGGCATGAGCCACCATGCCCAGCATTGTGGTGTGTAGTGAATGGTGTGTGTGAATCATTACACCTGTTATTATTGTATGTGGTTAGCGGGAATTGAACTCAGGGCCTTGCACTTGCTAGGCAGGCACTGGAACCACTGAGCTAAATCTCTGGCCCATTAAATTAATTTTTAATGTAAGAAAAAAATTATCCAAAAATTATAGTCTCTTTTTACTTTTGTTATCTTAACAAGGGAAGAGTCTTCTAAGAACAGATCCCAATGCTTTTGGGTAATAAACACTTCAGAACATTAACACCGGCAAAATTCATAAAAAAAAAAAAAACAGGCTCCATGCTACACCAAACAGCCCTTCACAGCTTCCCAATGCACAGCTCTAAAATAACCTGTCAACCCTCAGGATTGTGATCAAGTAGCAGACTGTGTAACCAGCAGATGCCATGATGGGCATCATGGCATCAATATGTAACACATTATTAATGGGCTGAGCAATCTGCACAAATGATCATTTTTAAAATGTAACCAATAGGAGCTACTTGCCATCTAGTAAGCAAGATGAGGCTTTCCCTTGAGCTCCAGGGTAGCTTTTAATATGGATATGGAATAACACATACAAAGGCACAATTACACTGCCCAGGCAGTGTAGTTCAGCCTCAGTATATTCTTCGTTGGTTCCTCCTCCCCTTCCTGATCATTCCCAATACCCTGAGGCTGCTTAAAGGAAAACAGGAATTCCAATGTACAGGAAGGACTTTATCGGCACCACATGAAGGCAGGCAAGGGATGGAATTTCCTCTGGCAGAAACGGAGGGCAAGAACTACACATGAAACTCAGCAGCCTTCATGGCCAAGCTGAACACTTGCTACCTGTACACCACATACTTTGACTGAGCCCACAGACCTGCTGGCAAGTGCATGTGTCAGAGGATCAAGAGGAGGGGCAAACACTGTTAATAAAAATCAATCTCTCAGAATACACCACTGTTCTTACTGTAACTGGTAAATGAGAACTCAGGAGTCTATACCATGCTATCCTCTTGACCTTCTCAAAGCTACTTGCCATAGTGTCATTAAGAACAGTTTATCAGGGCCGGAGGATTAGCTCAGTGGTTCCGGTGCCTGCCTCGCAAGCGCAAGGTCTTGAGTTCGATCCCCGGTGACCACATATGATGCTGGGCGTGGAGACACACCCACCAACAATCAACACCGCATACCACAATGCCGGACGTGGTGGCTCACGCCTGTCATCCCAGCACTCGGGAGGCAGAGACAGGAGGATTGCTGAGTTCGCGGCGGCTTGCCTGGGCACCATAGTGAGCTCAGGGCCAGCCTGAACTACAAAGCGAGACCCTGTCTCAAAAGCAAAAAAAAAAATCTGACTATACCACAAGGTGAGGTGGTGAGATTTTGCAGTGAAGTTTGCCAGCATCCCCAGAAGTGCATCCTAAGGACTCCTCCACTTCTACCCGCTGTGCGATGAGCATGGGGATTCCATGCCGGGCTTCATGAATGCGAAGTAGCTCTGTGGGACCCAAGAGATTGGAAAACAAGGGCTGCGGTGCAAGCAGGAGACGAAGGTGGCACAGCCCGGGCAGCCCAGCCCTGCAGAGGCTGTCGCCACACTGTCCCGAGACGCTCTGTCTCTGCCAGGTCCCAGATGCCAGATGCCGAGGGGGAGCCCAGGAGAGACGGGCAAGGAGGGGCCCAAACCCTGAGAGACCCACACAGATTCAAATGCAAAGAAACCAGCTAAGCAGCAGAAAACTGCAGACCGACAGGCAGAGGTGAGCTTGAAGGAAACGAGAAGTGTTTCGCCCAGAAATTAAAGTGTCCCTGAGGAAAACTGAGCCACTGACACGGGCAGCCCAGGCCCTGAAGAAGCGGGGAAGAAAAAAGCCAAACCTGATACATCTCCAACCGACTCTGAGGGGGGACTCATACCGCCTCTCCTACAAGCCAGATACACTGTTTCCCAAGTATCCCACACAGGAGAATTTTTTTCTTCTTTATGCTGGGGATGAAACCCAGCACCTCGTACATGCTAAACATTTGCTCCGCGGCTGAGACTGAGCCCCTGCTAGGCAAGCACTCTACCACTGAGCTACACCAAGCTCTTTTTGATTTGTTACTTTGGAACAGGGTCTCTCAGTTGCCCAGGTTGGCCTCCAACTTGCAATCCTCCTGTCTCAGCCTCCCAGACATCTGGAATTATAGGCGTGCCCCCCCCACACACACACAAAGTGCAAAGAGAGAGATCTCCTTTTTAAGAGTACATTGTCGCTGGACTATGTCTATAATCCCAGCGCTGGGAAATTTGAGGCAGAAGCTACATAGTTCAAGACCAGCCTGAACAATATAGACCCTGTCTCAAAACAAAACCAAACCAAAAGTAACAAAAAAGAACAAATTATCTTCAAAATTTAAGCTGGTAG
>PVIC010000187.1:129016-151221 GCA_004025085.1 Thryonomys swinderianus
GCGGCGGCCTGGAAAGGAACACAATCAATACACCTATGGTACCAGAGTAGCAGGACTGCCGAGAGCCCTGCAAGGTTTTCACTCTCCTCCTGCTCTGAATACAAGTCTGTGGCAAGTCCGTCCCTTTCCCACTTGGTGTGCTGGTGGAACAAATTATTGCTTCATTTCAAAACAAATAGCAGAAGGCTAAAGTAAAAGTGTTATAGTTCAGATCTCTAGGAAATAAGAGCCTTTAAATTATGACGCCCAATGAGGTGGCAAGCCCTTGTGGGTTCAAAATAAATCAGTTGTCATATTTACTTGATTGGGGGCTGAAAAGGGGAGCGATAAATGACAGCATGGACCCTTTCATCCTAAGATGATGATTGTTAAATTATTAAAGCAGTATTCTCCTAAGTATAACTCTTGCTTAAGTGTATATTTAACTATTACAATAGTTCCATAAATTAGTATTATCTATCAGCCAATACCCAAAACAGCCTCATCTCTGTTATCTCTTCTACATGAACATCAGCAGAGTCTAGCCCTACACACCTACTGGAGAAACAGATGCCAAGAAATCATTCTAGAAAACCAAGGGGTTGGGATCCCTGGAAATAACACGAGCAAAGCTTTTGGCTCCAGACACTATGAACCTCTCATTCCACAAACCATGTAAATAGATTCCTCCCTATTCCCTCAATAATGTAAATGCACATGAATTTAGAAACAGAAAGCAATGAACATAAGCAAATAAAAGGCACACAAAATAAATATTTCTGAGGTAGTGTCATGCCTTGCAGACCACAAGCGTACACAGTGTAAAGTCGAAGATAAGCAAATAAACTTTCAGAGCTGCTGCCGCACCCTTCTGGTTTCATTTAATACAGTCAGTGTACAAAGGCACCCCACACCATTCCCCCCTGGTGCTGGAAACAGGTAAGGGTAAAGACAGGTGTAGAGCTTTCAACACCATAATATTTACTCCACCTCACAACTGCACTTCCCAGACTGAGGTTTTCCTTTCTTTTCTTTGTATTCAACTGGTATTCTGAGGCTGGTTTCTAATACAGTGCAAAGGTTAATTATTAAAATCTACACCTGCATATTTTCAAAACTTTTGGTGGTGTGAAAGGAAATCCTCACAGAAAGTATACTTTCAAGGTGTCTCAATTCATTACTCTTAACACTCAGGCCTGGGGGGTTGGTTTACAAACTGTCTTCAAGACTCAGGGCCTGTTGAGCTCCTAGAGGTGTTAAATTGATATTTCAGCTGCACAGTTATCAGACTACATCCTTCACCATTTAGATTGTGAGTTCAATTCGATGTACAGACACCCTGTCCCCCACCCCCGGGCTTGAGTTCCTATAAATAAACTGCTCTTCACGCCCACTCTTTAACCTCACCACTCTTGCCTTTCCTACCAGCTGCAATCTTTCTTCTCTTTGCTTCTTTTTCAAATTTTCAGTCTCACTACATATGCTTTTTTTTTTTTAAGCATCAGACTCACTAGATCAGTTCCAAAATAGGATTAAAAACAGAGAGAATAGAAAGAAATCTCCTTTCCTGGCATGACACACATAGTCATTCCTTACTATACACTCTGTCCTCATTCACCAACTGTTAAAGTGTTAAAATTCAACCACTGACCTATGGTTACTCAATCATGATTCCCTTCAGCTTTCTGTAATACATTGTTAATAATTGGTTCATCAAGGTTACTGTCTTTTATTATGAAGATGCTTCAGGCACTTGGCAATAAGTCCATATTCTGACAATAAGATTCTACAAAGCAAAAGCCCTGAGAATTGTAATGTGTTCATTCACTCCGTCTCTTATTTCTAATGCAGTACAAGATTGCCAATAATCCTCAGGATTTCCATCTCTGGCAGAGACTGGGAAATCAGCCCTTGCTCCCAGTTCTGTCCTTCGGCCACTACCCTCTCAGGTCCTGCCTCTTCTATCCCTGATGGACTATCCCACTGTACAAAGAGCTGAAAAAAAAAGAAAGAAAAAGACAGAGAACAGCATATCAAAAGAAAGAATTTGCTAACACTCAAGTCACCAAATCCAGGAAACTTTACAGATTAAGAGAACAAATCATTCTATCAACTGCCTGGCTTATTTTCTGGGTTGTGTTGTTGTTATTTCCTATGAGTTTTTGGCTCTCAGCATAAATAAGGAGGGGTCCAAGAAGAGTATAATAGAGATAGTGAGAAAAATATAGACCAAGTCATCAAAAAAGAAAAGAAGACTAAGGCAGTGGATCTCGATGTTAAAACAAGTTTTTAAAAAAGCGTTTCACCCAGTGGGTCTGCATCCCCAAGGGCTCACAGACTTACATGGTCGGCGAGGTTCGTGGCGGAGCCTGAAAGTTCTTCATGGTCTGACTTGGAGCTGCCATCCCTCTCATCAATGACAAGATCGATGGGCATCTTCCCCTTCAAACAGCTAATGTACCGGTGGCAGAAGTTATCGCACAGTTCGTGGACCTGGAAGGAGGTTATGGTGGAGAGTTCAGTTCCTCTTGTTATTGTTTGTTCCATTTCCAAAGAGGAGAAATATCAGGTTGCTTTGGAAAGAGCAACAATGTGATGTTTTCCAAACTAACTCTAATTAAGGGGTATAGTTGAAGGCAAGGAAACAATAGGGCAATTGTTACGGCAGATATTATTCTCCAGAGACTTTCCTGAGCAACAAGTTACGATTAAAAAAAAGGGGGGGGGGGGAAAGAAACAGGATTGGGAATAAGGGCTCACATGGGAGGGGGAGATCGGGGAGGAAAATCAGATTTGATGAGCATCTCAAAATATGAAAACCCTAGAAGTAGAGATAGCAGTAGTATTTGCCATTCAGTAAGCTTTCTGTTTGCAAGGGAAAGTCTCTGAGCTGCATGCAGGGCCCTGCAAAGATGCCCCCAGAGAGGGTGATCCCCTCTGCCTGCTCCTAATGCAAACTCTGGACCCAGGGTGAGCAGAGCTCACTGCCATGAGCCAGTGTCCAGTAGCACGAATGGGTGACTTCATTTCAAAACAATCCTGAATGTCTTGGGGGAAAAATTGGGGGGGGGGTGCTTTAGAAGGTAGGGGCTGTCCTGTTCTCTCATCTTCAGAGCCCCTGGGTTGAGGAGCACCTGGAGGAGGTGGAAATACTTTCTGAGTCTCCAGGTATGCAACCCTCCTCCTGCAGTTTGCCAAAAATATCCCAATCAGGAAGGAGTCCTGGTTTAACACGGTAGTGGAGTGTTATTTCCGGCTTACCTTTTCTAACTCCAAAAGGTGAAACCTTAGGACTTGTATTGCTTGGATCATCTGAAAGGAAAGTGAAAGACTTGGGGTTAGGGCTCTGTGACTCCTCCGAGGTCCCGCAGGGCGGGGGTGGGTGTCGAATGATTTGGGCTGCGGAGAACACAAAAACAAAAACAAACGAGCAGGTGTCCAGGCAAAACCTACACATCAAGAAATACTCAGCAAAACCAAGTGATTATAGATCATCTCTGCCTCGTTGGCCACGGGGTAGGAATCGGACTCGATCTAAGCTTCATATTAATATCTTTCCCTTGACATTTACTGTGTGGTTTATTTGTAAGAACTGCTCTCCGACGAGGCCTTCAGATCCAGCCAGAGCCTTCTTTCCCTGTCCCCTCCCTCGACCTCAGGCCAAAAAAAAAAAAAAGTCGCTTCTCTGGACAGAATAAGCTTTTTAAAAAAGAACCGCATACCCAGAGAAATCCTTCCTCACTAAAGAAGGAAATACTCAAGATGAATGGCCAGGCTGGGCCTTTGAAAGCGGATTTAAGTACTTTTAATATTGAAATCGTGCAAATTAGCAAAAGAATCGCACCTAAAAGTGGCCTGCGCTGGCCTGGCCCTCACCCCAGCCCCCAGCCCTGCCCGCCCTCCTCCGCTGCCCACCCGCCCGCAGTTACTTCCTCGGGTTAGCAGCCCAGTCGCCCGCCAGCCCGGCCAGCAGAGGAAGTAACAAACTCCCAAGCCGAGACCTGGGGAGCACCCAGGCTGCTCTCACCCCGTGCTGGGTCTTCTGCCTCGATGGCTTCACCCTCGCTGACCTGCAAACTGACCCGTGCTCGCCATTCCCTTCTCTGGGCTCTGAGGTGTTCCCTTTCTCCCTGTCACCCTACAATTCTGGAAGGGGTGGGGGTCTGCTCAAACTCCCTGGGGCTCCCTGAGAAAGTGGGTGTCCCTGGCCCTAAGGAAGAGCGCAAAACACAAAGCCTCACCAAATTGTCCAGCTCTGGATTGGAAGAAAAAAGTGGCTTTTCGGCGCGAACCTGTAAGAAGCAGGGAGAGTCAGTGTAAATTACCCCCTCGGAGTGAAAAGACAAACCCTGTTACCACTGAGTTGCTGTGCATGCGTGGGGCCAGGGGAGGAGAGGAGAGGACAGGAGAGGAGAGGGGGGCCAGGGGCTTTGGTGACGCACTGAGCAACCTGTGACCAAAAAGCGAGCAGGGCCTTGTGGTCCTGGGCCCAGTAAGGGGTGCTGGGTACCTGGGCCGAAGCACCCAGTGCAGCCCTCTGAGAGCAGACCCTCTGAGAGGCGCCAGCTTCCTGGGCCCCGGGCACTCCCAGGTCCCCCACAGCCCCTCTCCCCATTTGCTGTTCTGGTAGCTGCAGGCAAAGGAAAAGGCCAAGCCCCAGATAAGGGGCAGGTCAACTTTAATTTGAGGGTCGAGTCCCTGTATTCCCGGCTGGGGGGTGGGAGGGCACGAACACCCATTTGTCTTGGCTTCCAGTTCGCCCCAGGCTCAGGGACGGGGAGGAGGCGGGGAGTGTGGAGTGGGCCTCAGGAAAAAGCCCTGTCCCGGCCTTTCCCTCCTCTTTCAGGTGAAGCTTGGAGAAAGGGGGAGGGATGGAGAACAAGAGAGCTAGCGAGGGGCCGCAGGAGGGCGAGCGGGGTCGGGCCGAGGAGGTTGGACCTGCTTGGCGAAGACTGCGATGTCCTCGTTGAAGGAGTCCGAGGAACAGACGTCTCCGCCAGCCACTCCGGGTTCCCGGGGCGTGCAGGTCGCCAGCTCGCACTTCTCAAAGACCAGAGCTAACAGAGGAAACAACGGGTGCCTAACGGGCAGCGCCACGCAGAGACACACACACGGAGACGGGGTGCAGAGGGGAAGGAGCGAGAACTGTAATCAACAAGTTTGGAGGGTTCGAGTCCTTCTTTAATACAACAGGCACGCACCACACTTTCCAACCCTTCCTCAGTCAGCCGAGCCTGGTCAGAAACAGAAAGGAAACACAGCCTGGCCTTCTCCCCTCGGCTCAGATCTGGTCAGAGAAGTCTCCGGCCACTTCAGCCCGCCAAAGAAAAACAGCCTCCGTTGGAAGGGATTGAAAGGGCCGAGAAACCCCGGCAGTGGGGAGCCCGGAGTTCACGCAGCTCACTCAGCACGCGGAGGCCGCGAAACAACCCCTGCGACCCAGCCCTGACCTCCCGAGAAAGGGAGGATCTTGAAAATAAAAATGGCTTGAAAGAGCACTTCAAACCAGGCCAAACGCTTCGCCTACATACACACATACACACCGCAGTGACACTACCCAAACTCGAGAGCCCTCTTCTCATCTCTCCACACCCCCACAAACTTATTTGCTCTACTTCTAGTAAAGCCCGGGGGTGGGGGCCAAAATAATAGGAATGTTAAACACCAAAGAGCTGCCTTCCAAAGACCACATTTCTCACAGCGTTGCAGCAGACAAAAATAAATAAATCGCGTTTTCAAACTTGGAAGTATGCGTGCGCAACTGCCCTTTGTGTTTCTCCGGGCCGCTCGGCTACACTTCGGGGATGCTTGCGGCCTCCAGCTCCGGGCGCAGCGGCTGTTTACCCACTGTCCCCTCCCCTCGGCATCCCGCTGCCTTCCCCACCTACCCTCAGCCGGAAGAGCCCGCAGTGCACGCCTCAGTACCTTGCGCGCTCACCCCTCCCGAGTTCTCCCCAACAGAAAATAATTTCCAGCCATCTCCCCTGCTCCCCCTAAGCGGACTCTAGGCAAGCAGCAGTCCCTTCCACCCCGCTGCACTTCAAGGTCTGCCCCCTTTATTTACAGAGAATTAAGAAGTGGGTGATTAGGACTTCCTGGCCGACAGAGGCAGCCTGATCCCAGCTCAGGCTGCTTTTAGTGGCTCCCAGACCTTCGGTAGGAAACCGAAGAGAGGGGAAAAAGTTGCTCTTCAACAGCAGGAAACTTTCCCCTTCGTCAAGGCCTCTATTAGGGGGTCTGGAACGAGCAGCCCTTCGTCCTCTGGCTAGGAATCCTCTCCTTGGGGAGAAGGCCCAGGCCAGGTTCTGAGGACACAGGCGCCCTGGCTATGGGTTTGGAGGGACCCGCCGTGGGAGTGTAGGAGTCTCTATCTTCCGGGTCCTTGACTGGGGGCCGGAGGGCTGGCTCGCTCCTCCGTGCTTCCCCACGGTAAGAGCCCATACCCCATGCACAGTAACCCCCACCCAGACAAACACACGCTCTCGCTCGCACTCACACACAGCAAGCTGGGTCCTGGGGGGTCAGTTTACCCATAGATCGCGTCCTTGTCTCGCTTCAGGGCGTCGTTGACAGCAGATCCCATGCTGGCCGGCATGACATTGGGGTGCGGGGCGTGAGCGCCGTAGTGCTGCGTGGCGTGAAGCGGCGGCCCGTGGTTCAAATGGTGAACCGGAGGGATCGGCCGCGGGGCGTGAGGGTCTCCGTACATGGAAGCGGGAACCCCTACTCCGTCCATCCCGCCGTAATGGGGCAGCTCATCGTACTGTCAGAGCCGGCCAGGAGGAGGGGGCGCGGGGTGAGAGAATGAGAGAACGGAGGAGAGAGAGAGAGCGAGAGAGAGAGCGAGAGAGAGAGAGAGAGAGAGAGAGAGAGAGAGAGAGAGAGAGAGAGAGAGGGAGAGAGGGAGAGAGGGAGGGAGGAAGGAGAAAAAGAAGCCAGGGAAAGAGTGAAGCCAGAAGTGGGAACGGGACAGATAGGAGGGGGGAGGGAGAGAGAGAAATAAAAACAAAGTCAGAAGGACAAAAGTACCCAGCACAAGTTGAGCACACAAGAAACCAAACCAGCCGAAACAACGGGCGTGGAAGTTATGGGGAAGGGAGGTTGTTCTAAAATCATAAACGAAACAGCACGAGCCCAGAGCGGCGCGGAGAGTAGGCGGCGGCGAGGCCGGGGATGCAGGGGGCGCGGGGAGGCCCGGCTCCCGCCGGAGGCTGCCGAGCCGGAGGAGCCAGCCCTGGAGAAGTGCAGCGAGCTCTGGAGGAAGCCCCGATCCCACCCCTCACCCCCCTCCGCCTCCGCCGGAGGATCCAATAAATCAAAAGGCGAAATGAAACAAAATAAAAAAAAAGAAGAAAAACGCTAATAATCAGAAGGAGGACGCCGAGGGCGAGGGGAGACGAGGGCCAGAGCCTCCCCGGGGGCCAGGGAGCGGAGGATAGGGAGGAAGAACGTGAAAGTTACCAGAAACATTATTTAGCAGCCGGTTCCCTGCGTCCTTGTCAATTTCAGAGACAAAACAAGCAGCCCAGGCTAGTCTAGGCGGAGGCGCAGTGGCTGCGACAGCGCGGCCCCAGAGGCGGCCCCGGCGGCGGCTCCTACGCAGCCCGCGCCCGCCTCGAGCCGCGGGAGCAGCAGCGGCGACACAACCGGGGGATCGCGCTGCCGGGGTAAAAGCTGGAGCGAGGCGAAAGCGTGTAACAATTGCACACGGACGCACACACAGCACTCACACGCACTCGCCGCCCGCCCGCTCGCACAGCGCTGGAACACGCGCGCCCAGACACGCACACACGCACGCACACACCCAGAGGCACGGGGGGGAAAGAAGCCGAAGAATAATTTTGCGGCTAATTTTTAAAAATACTGGCCGCCATCATCAAGCAGCGAGCAGCAGCGGCTGGAAGGAAGAGGAGGCACGGGCAGGCCCCTCGTAGGAGAGGATTTATATCTAGGTAAGTGTCGGAGATTTAAACCTACCCTTTGCGCCATCAGTCTGCGCTCCAATAAACTCCTGGATGTGCCGTATATTTAATATCCCAGTCCGGATAAGAAAGTGATCTAGGCTGCAGATTCCTTTTTTTTTTTTTTTCCAAACCAAAGAGACTTCTCCCAATTCTCCAATATGTTAATTTTAGGGGGGGAAGCTCAGGCAAGACAACGAAGAGTTTTTTTTTTCCCGTGATATTTCTTCTTTTTCTCTTTTTTCCTCTTCTCCTCCTCCTGATCTTCCTCCTCCACCACCTCCTCCTCCTCCCCCCTCCCCTCCTCCTCTTCGGTACTCCTTTCCCCCTCTTTCTCTTCTCTCAGTTGGAAAAAAAAAAAAAGAAAGAAAAGAAAAAGAAGAAAAAGAAGAAAAAAATTGTCAAGCCCCCGAACTGAAGGTTACGAGCGGCCCGTCAGCAGCCCACATGTAACCGAACTGTCGTGTTTCATGGCTTTTTGCCACTCCAGATGTCAATCAGAGCCCGGAATGTCAAGGTAGTGAATGAGTGACGCTTGACGATGATGAAGAGGAGGAATCTCTCAGACCCGTTTTTTTTCTTCCAGTAAAACTCCACGAGGGGTTCCTGCTTCTTGAATTTTGTCCTCCCCCCTCCCCCCTTGGAGCCGTGCCCCCGCGAGATCGCTCATAGGATCCTCTCTCTTTAAAGTATTGTTCAAAAAAAAGCGGGGAGAAGAATGAAGCGAAAAGCGGATAGTTTGCCGAAATTGGACTTCCTCCCCCCTCTCCGGCGGCGTTTGTCTCTCCCGCGCGCGCTCGCTCGCTCGCTCGCTCTCACTCGCGCTCTCTCTCGCTCGCTCGCTCGCTCTCTTTCTCTCGGGGAGATGAGTGCGTGTCAGTAGGTGTTGGCAGGTTGGCTGCTGCCGGGCTTATAGGAGAGCCTCGCTCTGGCGGCGCGGGTCGGCGGCGGGAGAACGCGGTGACGGAACCCGGAAGTCGCGGTGGCCATCGCCCGTCGCGCGGCGGAGACACATCCCGGGAGTGGGAGCGGGCGCGAGAGCGAGGCGGAGCGCGCGGCGCGGAGCCTCTGATATGCCGCGAGCGGCCGGCCGGCCGGCGGGGCGGGGGCGGGGAGGCGAGCGGCGGCCGAGCAAATCAGCGAGCCCGCTGCGCCACGGGGACGCGGGGGGGCGTGCGTGCGCGGGCGCGCGGCGGGGCGCGGGAGGGCGCGGGAGCCGGAGCCGGAGAGCGGCCGGGGAGCGCGGAGGGACTGTCGCGAGCCGCGGGACAGCACGGTACCGCCCGGGCCCTTCTGTGCGGGACTCCCGACTTAGTCTAGTCCTCCTCCGCCGGCCCGGCGCCCGCCTCACGGGGTCGCGCCGTGGGCGCTCGCATGGCGCTCTCGCTTTTGTTCCCGTTAGTCCCGCAGTCCCCCGCCTCTGCGCGCCGACCCACGCGCCCCGAAATCTTTCCGCTACCCTCTTGGGGCGGCGGGCTCCGCGGCCGCCACCGCCGCCGGGAGCACCCCCCCGTGCCGACCCGCGACCCTTGTCAGTATTCACTTCCCCCGGCCCGGGAAGTGGCCGGCCCGACTCGGGACGCACTCCCTGCGGGCGGCGGACGGAGACCCCCGGAGGCTCCGGGGGGAGACGCGGGCGCTGGGGTCCGGCGGAGCCGGGGACGCGCGCGCGACGGTTGTGCTCCTCGAAACGTGTCCCAAAGCGGACTGCTGGGGCGAGCGGGGAGCCAAGCCGCCGGCGGGGGCGGCGTGTTAGTCCCGCCGGGCCGGGCGGACGCGGCCGGCGCCGGTGAACTTTTCCCGAGAGAGGAGGAGGAGGAGAGGCAGGACCGGGAGGGAACAGCCGCGCCGCTGGTGTGGAAGCTACTCTGGCCGAGGTCCGACCCCGGCCCAGGCTCGCACTGCGCCCGACCCGACATCCGCGTCAGCCCCGCTGGGCCCCGGCTGGGGGCGGAGCTCCGGGCGGCGCGTCGGGCCCCGCTCGGCTCCGGCCCCGCGAGCCGGGAACGCACCGGTCTTGCGGCCGCCTCCCTCCCCAACTCTGAGCCCCTCTGGAAACGAGTAGCGCGCGGTCCACGCGCGGCTCGAGCCGGGCTTTCCTGCGGGGCGGGGTGGATGGGAGTGGTTAGGAAGGGGAAAGTTTGTGCGTGCGTGAGTGTGTGTGTGTGTGTGCGTGTGTGTACGCGCGCGCGTGTGGAGGGAGAGGTGGGAGGGCTCTTTGGCCCCCTCTCCATCCTTGCCACTCTGTAAGCTTTTTCGGGCTACACCGGTGGAAGCCTGCCGAGACTCCAAGCGGAGTCGCAGAAATTTGGCCTCGCTTTAATAGGGCTGGGGAATGAGCTCCGGAGGTCAATAAAGCCCTCCAAAAATGATGAATGGTGGAGCACCTGTGATGATGATAGTGATTACCAGAGCAATTAAACAGTTTGATTAAATGAGCCATCATAACAATGATGTCTGCGGGAAATCGGCCCTCACATATAAAGAAAGATAGTGCGGAGGGGCTGGCAGAGGCGCGGATGGCCGGGCGCCGGGGCTGGGCTGCGGGCCTCGAGCTTTCCGCCCCGTACCCCGAGCGGGGACGCGGGCTGGGGCGGCTCCAGGGACGAGTCTAGCCTAGGTTTTCCGCTGTGGGCCCGGCTTCAAGCCTTCCAGACCGGCGGGTATGAAACCTCAAGGTTGAGTGGGGGCCCTCCCTCCACCTCCTCTTTTTTTTTTTTTCCTAGAAGAACTCCAAGATTAAAAATATACTTCTCGTTTGATGCCGAGTTGCTGGTCGACATATTTTTTAAAAGGTGAGTGAAAAAAACAGACTTAGAGTTGGTCTCCAGAATGTTATTTCAAGCGGCAGTTTCAGGAGCTCAGTGAAGCCGCGACGGTGCAGATGGAGAGGCAGGAGAGCCGCGCACAAACTGGTCTCCGCGCACCGCGTTTTACTGTGTAGCCTTGTAGGTGTTGTGGGTCAAGTTCGCGCTGCTGGCTGAGAAGTTTAGGCTCAGTTTTTCAGATTTTAGCCCTCTAGTTGTCCTTAAATTGAATATTGGGTATTTCCTGCCGCCGATGGGATTCTTGTTATTATAAATGTCCTGTTAAGGTAAATACCGGTTACTTTTACTTTTTAAACCCTTCTTTTTGTGAAGACCATCTTCAGCTCGAACCTCTGCACCGCATAGTCTAAACATGGACCGTTTTCTACTTCATGCTTCTTTTACCAATTTCTTTTTTCATAGTAATGTTGGCAGGAGTTACCAATGGATCCCTATAGCTTTGATTTAGGAAAACTTAACTAGGATTTTTAAAGAAGTTTCTTTTCCGGCAATGTGACTAAATGAAAACCGTTCAGATTGATGATTTCTATATTTTCAAACAAATTACTACAGTAACAGTTCCTTTGCAGAATCTCGGTTTTACAAAAGAACAAAAATGAGCATTGCGAAAGGCATTTTAACCTGAATTCCCCTACTTTATTTCTTGCTAGGATTCTGTAATGTTTTTTTGCAATTTGTTGAATATATTAAACAATGGGACAATCTATAATCAGGTGAAGGAGGGAGGGAGAGATGACATTTTAAGATTGGATCAAGGAAAAAAAATCATCTTTGCCTCTCAAGACTTGGAGTTAAGGATTGTCTTAAAAGTGCACCCTTCTGGAGGACAACTGTGTGGTTTGGAAATTCATTTGTTGAAAGAGAGACCCCATGTTTTACAACTAAAACGATTTTGTGTACCTTATCCTTCTGAAATCAGTTTTAAAAATAGCAATGCCACTGTAGTGGGAAACACAAGACGAAGCTGGAGTTGATTC
Source organism: Thryonomys swinderianus (assembly GCA_004025085.1). Classification (NCBI taxonomy): domain Eukaryota; kingdom Metazoa; phylum Chordata; class Mammalia; order Rodentia; family Thryonomyidae; genus Thryonomys; species Thryonomys swinderianus. The sequence continues at coordinate 140,762 of PVIC010000187.1, forward strand.
ACGGATCAGTTCAGAATCTATCTGATGATTTCAAAGGACCGTTACTCCCTATAATCAGCCATTTGCAGGTATTTTATTCATATACCCAGGGAAAGCTCGACTACCACTTAAGAATTCTCTTGGCCCCTCACCCCCAGCTTTCCAGTCCTGTAGAAACCACTGCCCAGCAGTGGGTAACCATTCTTTCAGACTTCTTCCCCCATTCTCAGGCACAGCCCTGCCACCGAGGCTGCCGTGCTCCTCAGTGTGCCCACCTTTGGGGTATGGGAAAGTGGGTGGGGCAGGCCCTAGAGACGGAGAGAGATGGGGGTCAGAGGAGGCGCCATAGACCTCCTGCCACAGTCAGCTCCTTCTGCCCAGGCTGGAAATGGTTTTAACAGGCGGTAAAATTTCATCTTGCGGTGTCAAATTGGGGTCATTTTGGGGTTAGAGTTCTCAGTGTCCGAGAGGAGCTGTCCAGCTGCGTGGGGGACTCATTAACCGCAAAAGATCTGTTTCAGTAAAAACAATTCAAAGACAATCAGAAGGCTAAAGACCCTCTACAAATCGCGTTTTACAAGTGCCCCAGAACAAATATGGATGGTGAAACCTATTTCTTTGAGATCTCGAATCAGCTACTTAGCTTTGGAGTAGGGGGTGGGGGCCAGGCCTTAAAAGAGGTGAAAGGGAGAGAGGATCACGGAGGTGGAAGTGAACGGGAGAAGGAATTGGGCCTTTCAAATTTAAGAGTCTGTTTTTAATCACCTCTTTCTTATTAAAGCATCCCTAAGACTTCTGAAGACGGCTTTTCTATTTTTCCTTTTTTGACCTAACATTTAACATTATTATAGGTAACATTTAGGATTTTAAAAGTATAATTTAATCCCTCTGTAGTTTCTTAAAGGGCACTGGCTTTATAGAGAGTAGTTCATTTGAAAGAACATTTATAAGCCCAGACTTTATTTGAGATGCATTTACTCATGCTCCACAAGAATCCTATTTCAGATCTTTCCCCCCTCTCTAGAAAGTTGTAGATCCTTCACACAGATAACTCCAAATTCCTCAGAACAGTGAGATCCCAAGTGCTAATCTGTGTATTAAAATCTCTGAGTTTAAATCCTTTTTGTCTTCTTACAACAGTTAGAACAATTGCTGGCTTGCTAGAGGAACAAATAAACCCAACCTTAATCTTGTTTGTAACTTTAGTTAGTGTTTTGATTTGAAATATTCTGTACTAAGCAGATTTATTTCCCCTAGCCGGTAAGGTTTTTATTTGAGGAGGTTCTTTTTATTGGTTTGAAAGAAAGATATGAATTATTCCTTTGATTTTTACAAAGATTCCTTCAGGTAAGAGGAAACTGCAGTGTTAAAATAAAAAGCTAGATGTGTGAAATGCCACGGGTTTTAGTATAAAACCAAGTCAGTATTTAAAAGTAAAATATCGCGAAAGAAGTTTTTTTCCCCCCTTGCATTACTGAGCTGAGCAAGTAAAAAAGACTTTTAAAATGTTTTTGTTAATCTCTTTCTTTCTCTGGATTTCCCTTCGGCCCCTAGATCTTTTCTCTCCGTCCACACTTTCCTTTGAGTCCTAATGGACAGGGTGAATTTTTGTAATCCAGCTCTTTCCTCAATGCTTAGCAGAGCATTTCTAAATTGTTCTTCAAGGAGTTTAATTGCAGTCCTCCAAGAGGGCCCTGAGCCCAGCACTGCTGGGACAAAGGCTGAGGGGCTGTCGTCTTCCGCAGACCTGCTGGCTGACAGTTGGAATTTGTGATATATATTTTATTTGGCATTTCCAATAACGAGTTTGTCTCCCCACTCCCCCTCCACCCCTTAGAGCCATCTATTACTTTTAAAACCTCTCCTCTCCGTAAACCTGTAAACCCGGTCTCATCCTTGTGAACTGTTCCTGACCTTCCCGGCAGTCCCACAAGCAGCTCTGCGAGTTAGACTAAGGAGAACCCCCTCCTTCCCTTACCTGTTAACTTCGTTCTCTTTCTCCCTAGCTGAGATCTACCTGGGAAGGATTCAGTATTTTCTTTGCCTGATTTTTGTTTTGTTGGGTTTTTTTTTTGTTTTGTTTCTAGTCTGTGTTGTTGTTGTTGTTGTTGTTGTTGTTGTTTTTAATGAGTGCCTTTCCATCACTTAGGCTACTATGGATTTTTCGTGACGCAATTAAAGACAATAAATAACCCTACACTTTAGTTAACAAATAGGATGGACGGGGTTCACTGTATTTCCTTTGCTTTGGCCCTGTCTCGGTTTCCCCAGTTTCAGCACGCCCTGCGGCTTGCGGAGGGAAGCTTGCCATAAGTAGCCCTCTAGCGCTATCTGGCGGGGCTCCAAGCCGCGAGCGCGGGTGCTGCCTTTTCCTCCCGCGCCTCTCTCTCGTCCTCCTCCCGGCTCTGGGCCCTTTCTTCGGTCCGCCCCCGCCCTCCCCTCCTTCCCTCCTTCGGACAGCCTGGGAAGGTCGGCCGGGGTCTGATCCCCTCAGCCCTGCAGGACAGCCTGTGGCGGGAGCGCAGGGCGCTTGGCCCTGCCTGCACGGGTCACAGGCAGCGGGGGCCCTCGATGAACAACTTGGTGTCGCTGAACTTGTTGCTTGAGCCCCGCTCCTCCACGGGGTGGCTCGAGCAGGCGTAAAACTGCGTTTGGGAAATTTGAAGGCAGGAAATCAGACACTGGCATCCTGGCTGCTGGAGCCCAACTACGTTTGAGGTCAGAAGGCCGAAGCTTGCCCGAGGAGAGGTCGGAGCTTCCGGGGCCAGAGCTGCGCGCACGGGCCTGGACAGAGATGGAGTGGGGTGCGGCGGATACCCACCGCCCCCCACCGCAGCCCGCTCAGACCTGCACGTGGGGCCTGTTGGGGCTTGTGAGTTTTTTCTTCAGGTGATCCGTTTTATTCCTTGCGCCCCTTCCCCTGCCAGAGCACATTTGCAGAGCGGGGGTTCAGGAGAAGTGGGAGTAGAGAGTTCCCCAAAAACCACAGGGCAAAGAGCCAGCAGAGGGCAGGAGGAAGTCTGCCGGCTGTGGACGCAGCGTCGGTTTCGCCGGCATCCTCCCCTTCCTCACGTCGGTCGGTCCCCTTCTCTTTCTTGTTTGGGGTTCTTTTGTCAGTGATAGTAAACACTCAGCGAGGTACGGGGAGGTGGGGGGAGGGAGGAAGGGTCAGGGGAGCTGGGGACTGGGTGGGTCTGAGGTTCCTCACATTCCCGCGCACGCCCACGCAGCCGGGGAGGCGTCCCCAAGACTCCCTCTGAGCGAGGCCCCTCCATCAACTTCTTGAAAACCCGCAAAGGACAGGGGACCCAATGAGAGTCACGAAATGTGTTTTCCAATATATTAGTTTTGCCTTTGCAAAATAAAAGTGAAGGTCAGCGCCCCGTACAGACCGAGCAGGTGAGGGCTACTTGGCCTAAGGTATTTGATCAGCCTTGCGGGATCTGTTCCCCAATGTGAAACCCGACCCCTCTGGCAGTCCCAAAGCAGGGTGTGGAGTGACACCCCCTAGGCTTTCCACCCCAGGAATTGCTCCCACCCCCACTGCTGCGAAAAGAAAGCGCAGTTCGGGTGTAATTAATTGAGGACCGTTATTTAGGTCATCATTAGCCAAGGTGCAAATAATTGCAGCCCATTTTTACTTAAAATTGACCAGCCTCAGAGTGATAGATCGATTCAAAGTATAAAAATGATGTATCAAAACATCAATGTCGATTATTTGAAATATTGTAGTCGAATTTTTTTTATTGCTTCATCGGTTAAGTGTCTGAAAGTGCAGTGTTCAAACATATATTTATGTTGTCAATACTGTCAGAACTGTCAGTTTTACTATACCAGATTTGTACTACATTTCGAATTTGCTCATTTACATAAAATGCCCACCCTAGGATTCCCCCCACTCCCCTCTGCATCTCTGGAAAATCCGTGTCAGTTCCTTCAGAGGATCTGTGCCTAAGCTAAACTGTACAGTGCCTCTTACTCAGTTCGCCACGATGGGCTGATTACATGTCTTTTTCACCATTTCTAACTTTCAGAGAGATTCTTCCTCTGTTCTGCCTAACTCTACCTGTCATAACCTCTGCTCCAAAATGGCATCGAAGCAGTGGCAAAGCATCAGGTTTAAATATCCCCTCCTAGCTCTAAAATAGACCATTCGGGCAGAAAAACAGATTTGACTGTACCTCCCTACCTCCCCAGGATAAACCTGAGAGTCCACCAGGCAGACGACCTCACAGAAGTCAAAGCCTGTCATCAGATTACCTGGAAGACTGAAGTCTTCCTAGAAAAACAAATTTGGAAATAAAAATATTCTTCTTTTTACTTAAAAGCTGCGATGGCAGAAAAAGAAATAATACATATAAATGATCAGCACGTTTTACCTTTGAAAGCTTTTGAACTCAGTCGAAAGACATGAGTTGGAAGCAGAATTGACAGTTTTAATTCTACCCATTTTCACCTGGCATGCCAGATCAGAGGCAGCCATTTATTTTATGGGGTGTGGATTGGAAAGGTGGATAGAAAACTCGAATCACTGAAGTCTCCATCCTAAAATTTCCAGAGAAATTAAAGGCTCATATTGAAACCCAAACACTCCCTTGCCCTGTGCCCTGTGCCCTGTACCTTCCTTCTAGACTTAACTGAAATGTGTAAATTCCCATTGTGCCTAATTTTATGCTTTTTAAATTTTTTCTTCCAGGATTGCCTCGAGTCTGATAGGAGAGACAGGACCACTTCTGGACTAGCTGTGAGGATGTTTTTGTTTCTATGACACTGGAACGCTATTCATATAAACCTTTTTAATGTGTCCCTGTAAGTCTTTTTGGACATTAAAAGAACACAAACACAGTGATAGCTTGGCGTTATGCCCTCAGTCTAACATTAACGAAAAAAAAAATCCAGAATTCGAGACATTTTTTTCCTATCCTCATCCCTGCCTCCAAACAAACAGAAACAAAAACAAAAAACAAGGGGAGGTGACAGAAAGTTTGCAGATCGCCTCAAAACGTCTTGGTGTGCGGTTCGTGGACGTCTCCGTCTCCCTCCTGCCGCGCCCGGGAGGCAGACGATCGCCCCGAGAGCTGTTTACTTAGGTTTTTTTCTAATCTCTCCACCGTGTATGACAAGTGTTACTTCCAGAAATTCGTCAGCCTCCCTCCGATACTTGCAGTCTTGTCGTAATGCTCCGCAGAAGAGTTCTGGCATCACTTTCTCACATCCCAAGGTGTCGGGGCCCCCACAGGGAACGGTGGTCGCCAGCTTAATTACCTCGGGGAAGGAGGGGCGCTAGGTGGGCGGTGGCGGCGGGGCAGGGGGTCCAGCCCCGGGGTACCTAGAGGAGGCTCCCAGGCGCCTCCGCGTGAATTTGGAAAATGTATGGTTGTCTTTTTTTTTTTTTTTAATTCCTTTAGGGAGAAGCGATACCCTTGTGCAACAATTAGCTCAAACAATAAAAATAATTGGAAAATCAGTCGGAATTTCTGAGTTTTTAATTACGTTTAATTTTGTGCTAAGCTGTAAAATTACGAATGCCCCTCAATTAAACACTTTCCTCTTGTAAAGCGTTTAACAACAATTATTCCTTAATCAGTCTGAGTGTGTGTGTGTGTGTGTGTGTCGCAAATGGGGCTTTTCCACATCAAAAGGACGTCCTTGGACGTTACCTTTTACTCGTAAGAGGATTAATTCCTATAATTAAAGGGATAAATATGTGCATAAATATCTCTTTCACTCTCTCCTTTTAAAAAGAGGGAAGCAGAAGCTTCCACTGGGAGCCGCGGGCTCCCTGCCGTCCGCGCGAGCCGGGCGCAGCCACGCGCACCTGTCGGGCGCGCAGGTGCGAAGCCGGCCGGCCCTGCGACTGGCGTCCGGACAGCGGCACCTCAGCCGCTTCCCAGGGACGGGAGCCCAGGTCCCAGCCGCGCCAGGCCGTCTCTCTGAGCTACAAATAAAATCGAGGCTGACCTTTGAAAACTCCTGTGTGAATATCTCATTTACCTAATGACTTTATGTCACCTAGGGAGAAGGTCAATTTCCTCTTAACCTTTCCCCGCTGCTGCCGTAAGCATCCTTCCCTAATCAATGGTGGCCGGAATAATCAATTCCCATTTTATGATCGCTGACAAACTCAGTCTCGGGGCGGTGCTAGCGCGGAGCTCCCCGCTTCCGTGTGGGGCTCGGGCTCGCGATCGCCGACCGCCCTCGTGGCCGACTGGTCTCGGACCCGGGGACTACGCGCGCCGGAGCCCGACTGCTTGGCTCCAGCCCGGTCCGCTCCGCTCCGGGTTCCAGGCTGCAGGCGGGACGGCCGGAGCCGAGGGCCGCGCGAGTGTGTGCGCGCGCGCGTGCATGTGTGTGTGTGTTTCATTTAAATTTTAAAAGTTACTTTGCCTTCTTCAGTGCAGATCTCTCGATTGTCTTTTGATCTCAGCCGGGCTAACTTTGCATAAACAAAGCAACAACAGAACTCCTAAGGTAACAGAAATCTCGAAGTCTCTGTCTCTCCTCTCTTTCCCTCCTTCCCCCCATCCAGTTTGTCTTTTTTTTCTCCCTCCCCCCCCCCCCCCGCTTCCACCCCTCCCCCAGCACTGGGCTACCCTAAGACATTTATCTAGTACCACTTTGCCTCTATTTGAATTCCTCTACTTTTCCTCAATCTGAGGAAATTACTGGTCAAATTGCTATGCCTAGGTTAATTTGAAAGCTAATTTGGGGATAAATTCAGCTTCTTTGTCTTCCTAGGATCTACATACAAGCCCCCATCTCGTCCCAAAAACTCATAGAGTAAAAGTTGGTTTTTCTGGGTACAAGGTGTGTGTGAAGATGGATGTCAAACACTGAGCCACCAGTGGGTAACTGAAATTCTTCCTCTTCTTTCTATTCCAGCCCATAGCCTCACTGCTGCTGGCTATTATCAAATAATTTGAAAAGCCCTCCTTAGCTAGAATTTGGAGGCAGAAAAATCCATTTTCTTGGAAAAAGCTGACCTGTAGGGGAGTTTTGTTGTCTGAGATTTCTTTAGGGACTCAGTTTCTCCATACTGTCCTGACCAGCTAGTTGAAAGTGAGCCCCAAGCTGGACTTTTTCTCCTGAGGCCCCTCTTTGGGTCCCCCTTGACCTGTGATAATAATCCTTGAAAAGGTAATTTAAGCCACAGCGTCTCATTACTTGTGGGCAGATAGTCTCCTACCATTTAGAGTTTTTTTCTTGAACAATCCAATGGAGATGTGGCTTAAATATTTGACCCCCTTCATCCAGTGTGAAACACTAGAAAATGTGTATGAGTTCACAGGGATCACTGGAGCACCCCACCACTCCAGCATCTGAAGCTGGCAGGTCCCTTTTGCCTTGGGCCTGAAGGTGCTGGACAGGTGACCGCTCAGAAGCAGGCAGGAGGACAGCAGGGTTAGGACCTGCGCCGGGTGGGGAGGCTCTGTGTTCCCAGGGTCTGACTCCACCCAGCCACTGACCAGAAGTCCTTCTGAAACTCTTGCTGAGTTAGATTCTGGATTTTTTTTAGACAGGGTCTCGCTTTGTAGTTCAGGTTGACCCTGAGCTCACTATGTAGCCCAGGCAAGCCTCGAACTCAGCAATCCTCCTGTCTCTGCCTCCCGAGTGCTGGGATGACAGGCCTGAGCCACCACGCCCGGCACTGTGGTGTGTGGTGCTGATTGCTGTTGATTGTTGGTGGGTGTTGAGTCACCACGCCCAGCATTGTATGTGGTTACCAGAATCAACTCAGGACCTTGCGCTTGCGAGGCAGGCGCTGGAACCACTGAGCTAAATCTCCAGCCCTAGATTCTGGATTTTAATGGGCACAGAAAGTTGGCAAAGCCCTGAATCACTTCCTAACACTGGCTTTTAGATTTGCTTCAGGGTTCCTCATGCTGAGTTACAGACCTCTTTGTGCTGCCACCTGTGTAGAAGCCAGGGCATCTTGTCAGGAAAGTTTCCCACTAGGAGGGGTCCTTAGTGGAGCTTTTATTTCTGTTTAACAGAGGACCAGACAGCCTGGGAATGGCCCCTTGACCTCAGATAATTACTCCAGTCTTCCTCATAAACAAATTTAATTCTCACATGATGAGTAATTAACCACCTCTAGCTACTCTATGAGAATTTCCTTTCCTTTATTTTATCTTCAGGGCCTCATATTAAAGGATAAGCTTAGTACTAGTCTTTAGTTTCGCTTCATTTAGACACCTTGCGGTCTTCCCCCCTTCTCCAGTCTGCTGCCACACATTGGCACAGGCTTGGTCTGTGCCCTAACTCAGCAAGGGCAATCAGAGAATCTGACAAGCGGTTTGCTGCCCTCCTTCCGTCGCACTTGTGATGCTGAACAAATCTGTATGCTCCCCACATGGTGAAGGAGCATTCTAAGCCCTGAGCAATTGTCTGAAACTGAAGACACGGTAGTCCTGAGCTCCATATATTTCCCCCTGTACATAAGGCTTAATGTGTATATTAGGCACAGTACAAGTAACAATAATAGTAAAGACCATAGCTGTAACAATATGCCATAATAAATATTAATAAACTTAGAAATTGTTTAGTTCCTGAATTTTTCACTTGATGTCTTCAAGTTGTGATTGTTTATGGATACCAGAAGCTTCAGAAAGTAAACCTTTTTAAAAATGTATCACTTATTTATTTGTTTGTTTATTTAGTGGTACTGGGGATTGAACTTGGGCCCTTGTGTGTGCCAAAGGTTGGTGCAGTACCACTTGAGCTAAATCCCCAGCCCCAGAAGTAAATTATTAAGCAAGGGGATACTACTGTACACTAGACTACTCTCCAGAAAAAGAAAATTCTTTAAGTTTCCTTACTTTGGAAGGCATGTTAGAAGAATCCAATTACTTTCTTGATGACAAGAATGTTGTTCTATTCCTTTGTCTACAAACTTTGTCCATTCTAGTGTCTCATTAAGAGCTATGAATCAAAATTACATCCCAGGATACAAGATGCAGGCCAGGGTACCAGGATATGGACACACAGTACTAGCTTTTCAAAGATGGCCGCCATGTCCACAAGGCTCGCATCCTAAGTGATGAAATACATTATTCAAATCTTTCTACAGTAGGAGATTGAATCAGACCACTTTGGAAGCTGTTAGTATCAGAGATAGAGAAACTCTGGAAAGACAGAAAGGTGGTTCAGGACCTTGGAGGAACATGGAGCTCAAGTTCCAGAGACTGACAGGAAGAGGGTGCATCTTGGGTCTGTTCCATGATAATTGTATTCTTTTACTTAAGTTACAGAATCCTTTCTTGTCCTTAATTGTGATATATTTGAACATCTTTATAGGGTTCAGTATGATAATTTCACATATATCTCTAGTGTATAATGATGAAATCAGGATGATAGGTATATCCACCTCCTCCAACATTGTTTCTACATGCTGGAAACATTTATACTGTCCTAGTTACTGTGGAATACATTGTAGTATGATCAATAGTTACTTCACTGTGTTGTAGAAAAACAGATGGCTGAAAACATGATATTTATATTTATATGCCTGGCTTTCCATTTAACATAATGACCTCCAGTTCCATCTGTGTTGCTATAAAGGACAGGATTTTATCTTTTTTATGGCAGAATGATATTCCATTGTGTATATGTAACACATTTTCCTATCCATCTAGATACCCTGGTTTACTCCACATCTTGGCTATTGGGGATAGTGCTGCAATAAACATAGAAGTGCAAATATCTCTTTAAAATTATGATTCCATTTTCTTCTAATACATTTCCAATAGTAGAATTTCCAGATCATATGGTCATTTATCTTGTTTTTTTGTTTTTTTTTTAGACAGGGTCTCACTTCATAGTTCAGGCTGGCTCTGAGCTCACTATGTAGCCCAGGCAAACCTCGAACTCAGCAATCCTCCTGTCTCTGCCTCCTGAGTGCTGGGATTACAGGCGTGAGCCACCACACCCAGCACTGTGGTATGTGGTATTAATTGCTGGTGGGCATGAGTCTCCACGCCCAGCATTGTATGTGGTTACCAGGGATTGAACTCAGGACCTTGCGCTTGCGAGGCAGTCGCCGGAACCACTGAGCTAACCCTCCAGCCCCATTTATCTTTACTTTTAAAGGAATTGCCATACTTTTTTCATAATGCCTGTACAAATTTTCATTCCCACCAACAGTGTGTATGCTTCTCTCTCTCTGTGTCTCCCCAGCATTTATTTTTTTAAATCTTTTTTTATAATAGCTGTTATAACTGGAGTGAGATGACATCTCATTGTGGTTTTGATTTGCATTTCTCAGGTGGTAATGATATTTACTATCTGTATACATTTGTTGGCCATTTATGTGTCTTTTGAAAATTGTCTAGACAGACCTTAAGCTCATAGTGATTGGAAAGTTACTACTGGTGTTGGGTTATTTTAGGTTTTTTGAGGGGAGTTCTGCAGATTGGACCTTGTGACTGGATGGCAAGTACTGAGCTATATCCCCAGGCCCTGAGTTCTTCACATATTCTGTA